>BFEA01000111.1:1388604-1402165 GCA_003427395.1 Chara braunii | reverse complement strand
AAAAAAAAAAAAATCAAAAAAATCCAGAAAAAACAAATATGTGATGCAACAGCACAAAACAAGCAACATTTAGCTGAACATTATCTTCAGATTCTTATTATAATTTGAGGAAAAAAAAAGAAAAAAGAAAAAAAACTTGTACGGGGCCCCTACCGTACAAGTAGCGTACGAGTACAACAGTACGAATCCGTACTCATACGAGGGTGTGTACAAGTGACAACGCTGGTAGGAACTTTTTTTTTTTGAGTTGTTGGGATTCGTGGTCCCTGGATTGGATCATGATTGTATCTTGGGCACTTCATTCTTACATAGAATAAAAACTGTCAAATTTTTCAATTATGAATGATCATTTTGGATTGTTCTTCAGGACCCATTGACGAATCATAAACAAAACTTTATTGCCCGTACTTCAAAACATCTTAAACATAAGATATCAATTAATCCGATTCGAAGGGAAACATCAATTTAAAAGACTACGAAAATGAAAAAAAAAAGTAAACAAAAGACCAAAGAATAAATTTCAGGTGGACAATAATCAGATTTTAAAAATAATGAAAGTTTTTGGTCGACTTAAGGATGATAATGGACAAACTGATGCATTCAAGAACGTTGTTGAATCTGCCAAGAGTAATAAAATTGAATTAAGATTTGCATCAAGTCATAATTTTTAAGAAAAATAGTCACTGAATTAAAGAGAAAGTACAAGCCCAAGGGGGTTTGAAGAAGAACCCAGTAACCGTTTTAATATAAAATAGTTATGATGAAGCATTGGAAAAATAATGGAGAATCATCAAAGCACTAATGAAGTCAGCGAAATTAGGGAACAGGGTCACTAAACAAAAAATTGGCACTATGAAGATTGATTCAGATCAGTTTATCTTACATAAAGAAAATTAATATATCCATAAAATTTGTTTGAAATTCTCTTGTTTCTTTTTTCTTTAATGATGAAGAGAGAGGGCGACTTGATGTGAATATGATTAAAATGACAAAGATCTGGAGAGTATATCATATCCCTTGGATTGATAGATTAACTAAATATAATAAAAAATAAGAAGCAGAGATTGTGAAATACATTGATAAAAAATTATTTTTAATGTTGTTGAATCTGTTGATGGACTGTATGTTAATCACTGGATTTGCTTTTTGAAATCAAAGAGTTGTTTGAGATGGATACAAAATGTTCAAAAACTTAACTCGATAACAATACGTGATGCAGGTAGCCTCCCGAATGCTGATTTCCTTCATGAGTCTTTTGTTGGTGGATGTATTTATTCATTAATTGATTTATATTCTGACTATGATCAGTTTCTCATTGATCTCCCTAGCCGAGCAATCATAGGAATACACATTCCAAGAGGGTTTATTCAAAAAGTGTGGCAATGGAACAAAGGGACATGATCAAAGTCATACACAATAACTCTTCTGAAATAATTAGTCCCTATGTTGATGATAACACAGTGAAAGAGTTTGTAGAAAGAGATGAGACATTGGTTAGTAGTGGTGTCAGAAAGTTTGTCTAGGAACATGCTTACAACAGAAAAATTTTCCAGAATTAAATAATCATTCTCTATTAAAATTACATTCTAAATTTCAAATTTCCATTCCATCTTAAAAAATGTCATTCCAATTTTACAATTTTCCTTCTTACTTGAAAATTTTCCTTCCAAGAATGGGGTATCCCTTCTTATTTGAACTCCATGCTAGAGATGGAATGAAAGTCTGAACGAGTTCATGAAATTTTTTAATTGGATTGTCATTCTAAGTAAAGATTTTCATTCATTGATAGGTTAATCCAATTTAAATTATAAGATATTTGTTGTAGTAGAATGAAAGTTTAGTTAAAACATTTCACAAACTCGTCCAGACTTTCATTCCATCTTGAACAAATAGATGTAGTTGGAAGAGAAAACTCATATTTAGACGGGAACTTATCAAATAAAACTGAAAATTTTAGAATTGGACGAACATTGGAATGATAATTTATAAATATGAGGATTTTTTTTGTTTTGAATGTTTTTTTAACTTTCTTTTCTCGTGGGAATTTTTCTGTTGAAGTGCCTTATTATAATGATGAGGAAGGATAACCCTTCATCATCGTGGCTGATGAAGGACTAGTTCCTCTTGGTAGTTTACTCATACAGAAATATAAGAACGACAGGGAAAGACCTCTAAGATTTGAGAGCATGACTTTGAATTCCACTGAAAAAGGTGCTGACAATCATCCACCGTTATTGTGCTTCAGGCATTATGTGCTTGGAAGAAGATTCATTTTGAGGACTGTTGCATTTGTAGTGATTGGTAATATAAAAAAACATCAATAGGTAGATTCAACAGTAAGCAGATGAATTTCCTTTATCTAGACCTTTGATTTTAAATTGAAAAATATTAAATCACTAGTACCTCTACCAGTGTTGGGAAATTACGAGGTTTTGCCAATTCAAGAAGAAATCGGGGGTGGAAAACAGGGTCGACAATGTCTCAGAAATCGGATTTTTATAGTGCCCCCGAGTGAAAGAAAAAGGAAAAAAAAAAAAAATGCTTTGTCTACTCCAATGATGTCAAGCAAGGTAGTCCAATAGGTCGTATTGACCGTCTTCCTCCACATAATGCACTTCACAGGGAAGACAGTCAAATTCAGAATGTTGTTGTTTTTTTTTTTTTTTTTTTCGTGTGTTTTTTATGAGTCTTTTGTCAATAAGGCAGGGTGGAATCCGTTATCTGCTCATGTTGTCCGTGATCTGCTCAAACTGTGTTTTGTAAGAGGACTGTAACGCTCATCACACAGACACTTAGGGGAATGTATCCAACCACTTTCACGGGCGGATCCGTCTGCCCGTTTTTCTTTCCTTCTATTCTGTTTTTTTAGTCTGACAACATGACCACGTGGCAGAGATGCCCTCACTGAGGGCTCACTCACACTACTACTTCCAAGAATGTATACAACCGCAATCGCGGCCAAAACTTAGTGGTTTTTTTTTTTCTGAGTTCACGGGCGCAAGTTTTTTTTTTTTTTCTTTCCGTGAGAGTACTACAAAGAAATGCAGTGGTACCCAGGCTCGACAAACTCGAAGCACAAAGAAATTTAGGGTCGAGAAAAACAGGCTCGGAGGACCTAGTGGTTTAAAACTAAAAAAATAAGAGCAGGTAGCTTAAACCGAATTGAATCAAGAATAAATGAGGGTGAAGACATTGATGAAACTACTAGAGAATTTTTTTATGTCAATAACTTTCTGAGTGAAGAAGATAATGAAGACTATAAGGCACCAAATTCTTACAGGAAGAGTTTGTGGCCTGAAGAAATACTATTGGAGAAAAATTTATGATGCTTACATTTACGAGTCAATTTTTAAGAAAAAGGAAGAAGAAGACAACAATAATTGGAATGCAAAAATTAATGTAGTAGTTGTAGATGCTCATGAACTATGAGAAAGTTCCGGTTCAAAAGATGAGGAACAAATTATGTTTTTTTTATAATTATATGAAGAGAATTATCAAGAGATTGAGAAAACAATGGAACGAGAGAAAGTAAAGAAATATTACTGCAAGAACTTAAAGAAGAAGTTCATACTTAAGAGATGTCACCTCTTTCTGAACGGCTAGAGTGAGTTGTCACGATTATGAGTAGTATGTGAGAAGAAGAAACGGTTAGAAATAATTGTTGTTTTACACGAAGGCGTTGCAGGTGACCATATAGTTTTTGAAGCAACTTACACTAAAACTACTAAGTTTTTTTTCTGGTTTGTCATGAAAGACATTATTTAGAGATTTTGTAAATCATGTGTACTGTGCTAGAAGAGGTGTATAATAAAAATCGTTGAACCTCTATTTCTCACTATTCAGGTAGAGTCAGGCAGTCAAGTTCGTTGGGATTTTATCACCATGTCTCTAGGCAAGGAAGGCATGCGGTACATACTGAACATGAAGAGACAATTTATTGGGCTTTATTGAAGTAAAAACTCTTACGAGGAAAAAAACCGAAAAAGTGGCTGATTGAATAGAGAAAAATTATCTTAGATATCCCCTTATCAAAGAGTGCGTTGCAGATGGAGGATCTGGATTCAGAAATGAGATTCTAAGGACAACATAAAAATTTTCACAAGAAATAAAAGTTGAAAAAAAAACATTCCATAAAAAAAAAATCCTTAATATTTAAAATTTATTATTCAAATGTTCGTCAAATTCTAAAATTTTCTAGGTTGTTTTACCGGACATCCGGGACCTCCCTGACCGTCCGGGATGTCCGATCGGATGTCTGGTCGAACGTCGGATCGGACAATGGTTGTCCGACCTAGCGCAAAAAATAAATAAAAAAATAAAATTAAATTAAAAACAATCATGTGGCTTCTACCTTGCATAAGGTGTATGCCACCAAACTTTTGACTCATTTTAGCTAGTAGAAAAAAAGATAAAAATCTTCAAAGTTTCTAATCCCTACCTATACCCCTCCTATCCCCACCAAAACCCCTCGTACCCCCCCTCCCGCCCCAAATAGCACCCTATCACCAAATGCTCAAAAAATTCTGAATTTTGTTATTGGGAATCTCTTTGGCATGCGCAACACTTTCATTTTTTTTATTTATTTTTTTAATGTCAAAAAGTGGTAGTCCGGGATCCCGGACAACCCCCCTACCGGACAGTTGGGGAAACGTCCGGTCATCGGACGACTGGTAACATAGAAAATTTTTAGTTTTATTTGATGAGTTCCCGTATAAAAATTATCTTTCCCTTCCAACCACGTTTACTTGGTTAAAATTGAACGAAAGTCTGGACAATTTATGAAATGTCTTAATTAAACTTTAATTCTACTACGACAAATAATATCCTCTAATTTATATCGGATTAATGACATTCAAATTAAAATATTTCATGAACTCATCAAGACTTTCATTCCATCTCTAGCATGCAGTGCAAATAAGAAGGGATACCCCATTCTTGGAAGGAAAGTTTTTTAGTAAGACGAAAAATTTCAAAAGTAAAATGACATTTTTTAAGATAGAATGAAAATTTAAAATTCATAATGTAATTTGTTGTAGAATAAATTATTAAATTTTGAAAAAGTTTTCTATTGAATAACCACGCTCAGATTGGGTGTCTGAATCTGATATGTGACTACTTATCATCTAGAGGCGAATACACTAGCTGAGAGAGGTCACAAAACTTCAAATGATTCATTAGCAAAATGGAGTGAAAGGAATATCGGCAATTGGCGAAATGTGCTAAGAGTTGTAGTCTATGGTGATAATATCACATTATAGAGGACCACTGACTTTGCACCATTCACTTTGCGGTACGATCAATATGCCACCTTGCCTATTGAAAGCACAGTCAAAAGTGGTGAAGTGGACAAAGTGACAGAGAATATTCATTCTCATAACTTATTGATATTAGAATGGGACAGATATGTGAAGTTCATCAAACAGTGATGAATGTTGCAGAGAGAATGACAACCAGCAGATTATCTGATGAAGAAAAATGGAACAAACAAAGGTACATAAGAAAATAGAAACACAAAATTTGTGATATTCTCCTTTTGTTTGACAATTCTCTTGAGACTCGGTGAACTAAACGTTTGGAGTCTAAATGGCTGGATCCTTACAGAATCACAAGTGAAGCGAAAAACAAAGTCTATGAGATATCCGAGATTGATGACTCAAGAGTTCATGATATGGTATCAGGTCAAGACTTTGTAAGTTTATCTTCAGGGATCCTAATCTAATTATCACAATAACCATAAAAAGAGGAAAAAATGTTCAGTCATCCAATAAGAGAGCAATTTCAAAGAACTGAAAGAAGAATAGTAAGACAGTAAGGCACTGAAAGACTAATTTTTTATCAGACTTTGATCGTTCTTGCATTATCAATTCAGCATGTAAGTTTTGACATGAGAGACTAAAAAAGGATCTTCATACAATTCATATTCGTTTCTGCATGTGAACCAATTTCTTATTTTTGCAAGTGACAGAACTAATGAGACTAAAGTATCGTTGATGCAGAGCTACAGTCGGTCCACGAGTGTCAGATCCCTAAGAGTGGGGAATAACTATGAGGTGGAGTTGCATTAAGGAAGTGAGGATATATCACTTTCTTAAGTATTGATGCAGTATCAAGATCAGAGAACTAGTGGTTGTGATACATCAAAGATGTAATTAATATTATTTTTATAATAAAGAGAAAGTTTGATGGGTAGAAAAAAAATCAACTTTTATTGACCAAAGAGTTGTTGGTGAAGGAAAAAGAAAGTTATCATGAAGATTGATATAAAGAAGTTTAACTTTACTTTACAAGGAGTTGTCAGTAGAGGGACTTAGTGTCTTTTGACTAAGTTGCGTATCATCTGTCTCAGATGAGGGAAGGGACCTCTCTGGACGAGTATCACTATATTTCCTTGAGGCTAACGGAAGTTTTTTTTGAAAAATTCTTAGATAAGAGAATAAGTGTCATCACCGTAAACGTGACTGGAACCGGAACCTCTAAATGAGGGAAGGGACATCTCTGGGGCCGGTCATATGACCATGCGCCTGTAAACGGTCGTTCATAGTGAACGACTAGACCACGAAAGCGAGATGTTTTTTTTTTTAGTGCGATGAGCTAGGCTACCAGAGTGGCTGGGGGTCACTTGGCCGGTCGAGCCAAAAAAATAAAAATAAAACAATTATTTTTAGTTTTTAATCTTTATTTTAATTTTGGTGAAGAATTTCGATGTGACCCTGAGGCAAAAGTTGTTCAGTTTATTTTTCTGCATAACATAGTTTTTTTTTTTGATTTTTTGGATTTTTTTTTTTTTTTTTTTTTTTTTTTTTTTTTTTTTTTTTTTTTTTTTTTTTTTTTTTTGGACCTCCTTGCACAGGCTAGCCACCCGGGATCCGGGCGGCCCGGCTGGTAGCCTAGGTGATGACATAATAAAAAAAAATTCGAAATAACCTATAAAACAACTAATAGAAATATTTATTTTGGCTGGTTGTTTTTATTTTTATTTTTTAATTAAAAAGATATTATTCGTGAAAAAAAAAATTGAAAAGATTATGGGGGTTACCCTCTGATTACCCCCTTCGTCCTAAAAAAAAAAAAACMCCCSYCCCCCCCCCCCCCAAAAAAAAAAMAAWCCCSCTCTGCATGACCTCGGTGGACTACCACCGGACTGGTGACTGACCCACGTTCACCGACCCTGTGAATAGTGAACGGGGGTACGACACTAGAGGGAAGGGAGCACTCTAGATCAGTACTTCGCATTTTCAGGAGGTTGAAGGAAAGTCTTTTGAAAATACTCTATTGACTGTTGTTTTGTTCCTGTTCGGTGCCTCTTGAGATTGAAGGGACGTCTCATGAGAAATGTTTTTGCAGTTACTTGGGACATGGGCAGTCTGCTTGTGCTATGTGTCCGGTTTTGGATTCAACGTGGGTTCCACGTTGAATTCGCATTGAATCCCCGTTTGAACGCGCATTAAACGGGGAAAAATGGGGTCCACAATGATTTGTTTCCTAGGCTAAACATAATCGAAATATATATATATATATATGGGGTTGTAGATCTTTTCGAGGTCTACAACCCTATATTTTTATTTTTATTTTTTGAGCTTTGAATATATTTAAAAAAAATAAAAAATATAAGCACAATAAAAAAAACAAAAACACGAAATGACATGAGTCTTTTTTTTTTGGGTTTTACAAAGATTTTTTAAGGGCTAAAACAAAAAAAAAATTAAAATTATTTGGGTCTGTAGAAGATTGTATGAGCCTGGAGCATGGTCCCATTAGCAGTCGGATAGGAGTGTGGCCTATCCAGTGTGACACTGAGTGGCAGCGGGCTGACAGGTTCATTACGAATTTCTGGGCTGAGAAAATAGGAGAAAAGCAAGAAAAAAAAAAAGAAACAGAGACCTGCCACCGGAAATCACGGCAGAGTGCTTCCCAGCCATCAGATCACAGATGATCTGATAGTGGTGGTTGCAACAACAGTGAACAAAGTAACTGCCATATTTTCTGGAATAAACTCGACTTCTGTCAGCAGTGATCGTAACACCCTCCATATACTCTGTGATTGAAGGAGGGCTCCACCCAATGAGATAATTGCACAACAGCAAGTAAAATACTAAAAATCTTATATCCAGTGGGCCTATGGCCAACCCCACCCTCTTTTTGGGTTGGCCACACCCCCAACTGATTGAAAAGATTCTGACTGAAATCTTTCTTTGCACGGGCATACCCAGTGTTAAAGAGAGGAGGAGGGGAACAAAAATCTCCTTACTTTTTCGGGTAATACATGTAAAATACTGACCGTGGGATCACCAGTACTGCACGGCAAGATTTGGGTCACTCAATTGTCCCACAAACTGATTTATATCCTATCACGTTGTTAGTGGGACCATGCTCTTGGCGTCCGAAGTCGCGTACGGCAAGGTTCGTCCGCTTCCGCTTCAATTAGGGCTGGGAGGTTGGGCCAGCCCTGGTGCTTGTCACTGTTGTCTGGTCTAAGTTGCCCTTAATACTGGTAGGGTGATGGTCCTGAGTGCTGGTCACACTAAGGTAGGATAGTAGGGACAGGGGGTGYGCTGGGAGTATTAACGTGGGGATGGGTAGGGTAGGTGGCCTATCCTGTTAGGACAACCATTGGCTGCTGCTACCAGCAATCACCGCGGATCTGGTCCTTGGCCTCTACAACACCCTTGACTTTCAAAAAAAAAAAAAAAAAAAAGAATGGATCTTCCGCTAGAACATTGAATAATACACCGCCATATGTTTTGTCTTCTGTGCATGTGGTGAGTAGAGGGCCTTAGGGCCACTGCACGTATTCCTAAGAAAAGAAAAACGAGAAAACAAAATAAACATGAAAGAACAAAAAGAAAAACAGAAAATAAAAGAAAAACGAGGAAAAAAAAAAAAGAAAACAGACAATTAGTGACTCATAACTGTGATCAGTGTGATGCACAGACCTGAATTAGAATCCAGACTATATATTATAGGCCCACGCAGACAGATCACGAGTCCAATGTCCATTTCTGCTCCACGAGGGGTCCTTGCTAATGTGTAGGGCCCCTTTGAAAATGAGATTGAACGAATAGATTGGAGCATTTGGTAAAAAAAAAAAAAGGACATGCACCCACATGCATACACATGTGCTCACAGTGTTGGGGTATGTGGTGGGCCGGTGACCCCATTTTTTTTTCCTCTTGCAGTTTGATTTTCGAAAGGGAGGGGCATGTTTGGCCACCCCGCCCTGTTAACATGGGTCATTTTTTTTTTCCAATGTTTTTGGTGTTTGGGTGTATAGGGCCATGTGTCCAAGGCCCAATACGCCAATTTCATTTTTCGGAATTCGACGGGACATCCCCGTTTTTGCATTAAACGGTGTTCAACGGGGGTCCTCGGGCCCGTTAAACGGGTTGAACGACGTTGAATTCAGCCCGTTCCCCATTTATCGGACACAAAGTGCTTGTGGGTTTGGACATGGACATGCTTGCTTGGTTACCTGTGTTTGGGGTTTCTTCTCTATCATAAGATGTCGTTGATTCCCGGGCAAGTAAGAGCCTTACCGCAGTAGGTTGCAGATCTGGTGGGGCCAGCAGGTTCCCGACTCGAGTGTCGAATTCCGTAGTTGGTCGAGGCTAAGACTCTCGGAGTGAAGCTTATGAAGTCAAAAGGGGTCAGATGGAACCCTACCGCAGTCAGACGGCAACCACAACACTATTTGTGTTGCTGTTATAGATACACTGTGACCTTTATCTGAAACCATTAAAAAAATTGTGTTGTTGCCTGTAGGTGGTGGTCCCCTACCAGTGTCGTGGGGGCACCACAACCCTAACAGGACCTGGTGAAAAAATAGGTTTTTTTTTTTTTTTTTCATTCCTTGATTTTTTTCTTCACACAAAATGTCCCCCCCCAAAAAAAACACACATCAAATCGAAGAAAATAAATAACTGAAAAAAAAAATAAAAAAATATGTTTGTTTTTTTCTCTTCTCCGTCTTTTCTGTTTTTTATTTTTTATTATTCTCTAAAGTTATTTGTTTCCGGAAAAAAAATGGGGTTGTAGGGTTTGAAAAACCTCACAAGTATCGTTTGTTGTCCTCTTCTCCCTCTCTGCCTACGGTTTACCGGGCAGTTCTATTTGACGAAATATATATTTATATATATAGGGTATTCGACGTTCAGGACGGGCCAAATGCCCGAACCCGAACGCCCGAACGTGCGAGACCCCTTGGGGATGCGTTCGGCCGTTCAGGCCGAATGCGGACAAAAAAAAAAAAAAAAAAAAAAAAAACATTTCAAAAATATCTGAACAAAACATGTGTTATGAAAAAAAAATCCAATAAACAATATTTGCCTGAGCTTTACATCCAAATTTCTTACCAAATTTGAAATAAAAATAAAATAAAGAAAATAAAATTAATAAAAAAAATAAAAAAATGAAAAAAGGATTAAAATTAGTGAGTGAGCGAACACGTTTTCGACACCGCCATCCTTGGCGATTTTTAATTGTTTTCTGGCACAGCCAAATGCCCTGAAAATTTACATACATGTACTTTACATAATACAAAACTTATTGAAAAAGTTTCAAAAAATAATATTTTCTTTTAGGCCCTGCACTTAAGTGAAAACAAAAAGTAAAAACGAAACAAAATAAAATAGTGAGTGGGCGAGCACATTTTGACACCACCATCTTTAGCGATTTTTAATGTTTTTTTATGCTTAGCAAAATAACTTGAAAATTTATTGGCATGTACCTCACAACATAGAGAACTCACAAAAAAAAACTAAGAAAAAAAAACTTATTTTGAGGCCCCGAAATATTTTTTTGCGGGGGCCAAATATCGTCGGGTTCGGACCCTAAACGGGACCCCGAGCGCCCGTACGTACGGAGGTCGGCCCGGGGACCTCTGTACGTACGGGCGGGTGACCCTGTGTACGTACAGGCGTTCGGGGTCCCGTACGGGGTCCGAACCCGACGGCGTTCGGTCCCCGCCAAAAATTATTTCGGGGCCTAAAACTAATTATATTTTTTTGATTTGTTTTCTATGAGTGTTGTATGACGTGAGGTACATGCTTGTTAATTTTCAAGTCATTTGGCTAAGCCACATAAGAAGTAAAAATCGCCAAAGATGGCGGTGTCGAAAGGTGCTCGCCCACGTATTTTTTCACTTTTTACTTTTTGTTTTCACTTTAGTTCGGGGTCCAAACAATTTTATTATTTTTTGAAACTTTATTAAGTGCGTTTTGTATTATGTGAAGTATACATCTGTAAATTTTCAGGGTATTTATGTATGCCAAAAATAAATAAAAAATCGCCAAAGATGGCGGTGCCGAAAACGTGCTTACCCACTCACTAAATTTAATTCTCTTTTTATTTTTATTTATTTTTATTATTAGTATTTGTTTTAAATATTTTATTTTTTATTTCAAATTTGGTAAGGAATTCAGATGTAATACTCAGGCAAATCTTGTTTAATTTATTTTTGTCCATAACATATTTTTTTTTCATATTGTTTTGATGATTTGTTTTTTTTTTTTTTTTTTTTTGGGTTCGTGTTTGGCCTGAATGGCCGAACGCATCCCCAAAGGGTCCCATTGTATTCTGCGTTCGGCCCCTCCCGAATGCCGGCAAAAATAAATGAAAATAAAAAGAAAATTAAATTTAGTGAGTGCCCGAGCATGTTTTCGACACCGCCATCTTTGGCGATTTTTCTTTTTTTTTTTGGCATAGTTAAATGCCCTTAAAATTTACAAATGTGTACTTCACATAATACAAAACCCACTAAAAAAGTTTCAAAAAATAATGAAATTGTTTGGACCCCGAACTAAAGTGAAAACAAAAAGTAAAAAGTGAAAAAATACGTGGGCGAGCACGTTTCGACACCGCCATCTTTGGCGATTTTTAATTCTTATTTGGCTTAGCTAAATGACTTGGAAATTTACAGGCATGTACCTCACATCATAGAGAAGTTACAAAAAACAATTCAGGAAACAATAATTATTTTTAGGCCCCAAAATAATTTTTGGCGGGGGCCAAACGCCGTCGGGTTCGGACCCCGTACGGGACCCCGAACGCCCGTACGTACGGAGGTCTGCCCGGGGACCTCCTTACGTACGGGCTGGTGACCCTGTATACATATATATATATATACCATTATTTTGAGAGGGAAAAATCTTCGAAATTCGTGGCCGCCCCCCGGCCGGGGTCGGTCGGGGGCGGCTGCGGCTGCGGCCATGATCTCGATTGCGCGCTGTTTTTGACCCCGCGGCCGTGGGTGATACATAGGTGTAGTGCATTTGGTACTGAGGACCTAATGTTGCACCATCCAACAGCTAGCATACGACATGGCTGTCGTGATGGAGTATCCGCATCCATCCACCCAGTTGTGATGACTATTTGCGTTGGTACCACCCAACTTTCCACTTTTTGTCCACTCTCAATTTCATCTTTCACTATCCATCTACCTCTACTCCTAAGCCCATACAGGGGACCCCGACAAGCATAGCTACCTCTCATAATTAAGGGGATGCATGTTGCCCCCTCCCCCCCCCCCCCTCCAATCGGCGGTGGTCAGGGAGTAGAGTGGGGCCTCCAGTGGGGGGGGGGATCATGGTGGTTAATGCACAGACAGAGTATTTTGTCAGTAGTTGTGCCTCCCATCTACTTCCCCCACTACTAATACCGATCATCAAGCGGACTATCACGGTGTGTTGGCACTAAGTGCGCTGAAGGCGTTCATGGGGCTCAAACTTGGCTCGAACCCATGACCTCCTGAATGCCTGAATTGCTTTCCACTTCATCACACCCAGCTCTTATACTCTTCCAGTGTGAGCAAACCACACACGACTTGCGTATTCAACCAGGCGCTCGGGCAAGAGCTGATGCGGACTGACATGTTTGTGGGGGGATGATCTTACTCATCAGCTCTCATCAGCAGGAGAAGACACAACATCAACAAACATACTGCGCTAGCACACACATACATGGACAGGCAGGGATAGCAAGGACAATACATGTTGATGCTAGAGTACCGGCAGGGAAAGAGAGGCACGAATGGAGGGTGGGTAGGAGGGAAGGAGGAAGGTGTGGAGAGACAACTTTATCCAGATGACAGTTCGAGCAAGGAAACAAAATCACATCTTCGTTTTACCCTCTTATGAAAACAATGAGGGAGGAAAAGGGAAAACAGCACACGCACACACATACACATACTCACAAAAACACCCGCGCGTGCGTGTATGTGTGTTGGGGAAGGGGGGGGGAAGGTGTAGAGAGAGAGAAAAGGGCAGGAGGGAGTGCATAAGACACCAAAATTATGCCATAGTACGAGACTGATTTATAAACAACTCCAGATCGTATTTCCAGGGCCTTGATTCTCAACTGCTCAGTTAAACTATACTCACCTCTTATCTAGCAGGAAACAATACGCAAAGGACAGTGAAACTCACAAACAACACTGGCAAGCGACTCGGAGCAACGGCCTACATCATAAGCTAAAATTCTCTCTCTCTTTCTTTCTCTCTCTCTCTCTCTCTCTCTCTCTCTCTCTCTCTCTCTCTCTCTCTCTCACACACACACACACACACACACA
>BFEA01000111.1:1305980-1319034 GCA_003427395.1 Chara braunii | reverse complement strand
CACACACGCACGCACACACACACACACAATCAATCGATCAATCAATCAATCAATCAGTCAATCAATCAATCAATCAATCAGACCAATCAAGATCCTAGGATCTTGATTGGTCTGATTGGTCTGATTGATTGATTGATTTGATCTCTCTCTCTCTTTCTCTCTCTCTCTCTCTCTCTCTCTCTCTCTCTCTCTCTCTCTCTCTCTCTCTCTCTCTCTCTCTATTTACGCAAACGACCACAAAAACATGGTGGGCCAGTATTTTGCCACCGGCTTAACAAACCAAAAATATGGAAAAAAAAATTTCATCAACGATTTTATTTTTTTTATTTTTATTTTTTCCATTTTCGTTTTTTATTTTTTTCCTTTGCAGTAGGTGTCAAAAAAAAATATCAGAAATCCTAGGCGTGTAGAGCTTTGTTTTATCTACACGCCCATATTTTTTTATGTTTTTTTTCGCCTATTTTTAGGCCCCGAAAAAATTATCGGGGTTTCACGCCTGCACTCGGCCATGAGCGGTTAGCCGCCATGGGCGGTAAAATGGCCCGCAGTTGCGACCGCGGGTGATACATAGCCAACGACCCTCGTCCAAAGGGAAAAAGCAGTTTTTTCCCCCCTGGCAACACGTACCTGCAGGACGTAGTCCCACAGTCCCCTAACCCGACTTCAGTGGTTCCTTTGAATGAGACTTCAATGCTCAATCAAGTGGGAAAAAAACAGCAAACTATGCGAAGGGTAAACTGGAATGGAAACCAGGTGGCTGCTGCTCCATCCAACAACGGGTTCTCAATTGCAGATCTGAAAGTGTATGGCGAACCAGAAGCAATAGTTGACCTCAAACGCCCTCTCGTCATACCAGATGGGTCAAAGGTTCTGGCCATCACAAAATTTTGGGAAGATAACTTAAAGGCAGGGAACAAGGAACAAGCAAAGACCCATATCCCACCCCCCTCTGGATCTGCAAACATGGGGGTTTATAATGCAACTGCACACGACTTGGTACCTCCCTCCACACAAGCACAAAAAAGATGAGAATAAAAAGCCCAAGTGATGGGACAGGTTGCACAACCAAGTATACCCCCCACCCTACTGGGACCGGTCCTACCCACGGCTACGCAACAATCCCAGTATATCCTCACGCCACTCATCTTTAAGCAATGTAATCAAGGTTCGGTGATGATGCCGCTGCAGCAAAATGGCAATGGTGACCTATTCATGTCTGCACTAGCCTCCAGTACCTTTCCTCTGCCTGGAGAATTCTTGCAGGCAGCAAGAAAGACATTGGAGAAACGGTACTTAGTGCGCCCTATACCAAACATGCCCTGTCCCACAACATACATAACAGGTCAAACAAGCAAAACGAACCCAATACTGAGCATGAGTCTGAAAGCTACATCTGTCTCTGGGGTCGACCCTCTGATTGCAGACAAGGGATTGTTCTCAGTGTTCTGAGCACCCACCAGCCGGTTCAAGAAGACCAACAAAAAAGAAAGGTTTTATCCTACTTTAGGGGATGGGATCTTAGGGGACGTCATCGTAGAGCTGGATGATCTCATCCCCATCTTCTCTAAGTACGTTTTGGAGTCGATGAAGATTCCTTGGGATCTCCCTAGTCTCACCCCTACCACAGAATAGCCAAACGCCCCAGGAGTGCCTATTCAACCAGGGCACCAGGCAGGGGCCATGAATAGACAGTAGGCTAGTTGTAGCCTCATGGAACATTCACGGCTTAGTTAAAATTTTAAAGAATCTTTACCATATCCAAGTTCACCCAGGGGACGCTCCGATGGAGGCCGATGTGGTCTGACACACGTGGCCAGGGCACCGGTGCAGCGCGCGCCATTAGGCACGGGAGAGAAGCGCAGGCATTGGTGACATAGCTTGTGGCGCTCCCGGTGTGCAACCTCCTGTCCATGTGGATTTGCCCTGTATGCATACCTCAAGCAATTCTATAAGGCGCATATACCATCGCGACTATTCGCTATACATTCATATATAAACCCTGTCATTTCTAGATATCCTAGATTTAAGTAACTACACTGCCGAGCGAATATAACATCGCTGCACGTAGCATCGCACACTGCTATGAAAACCATTTAAAAAAAAAACGCTTAAAAAAACGCGCGTTAAACTCTCCTTTGTATATACTATAGGTTTTAGCAATCGATTGACCGTGAAACAGGTGTTATCCTTAAGAAGAAACGCTTGACATGTATATATACCCCCCCAAAAAAACTCCCACAAAAAAACACCCGCAATAAAACTCAGATCAACAGGAAATCGGAAAAACCAACCGATTAGTCATTCCAATAAAAAACATAAATGATCAGTCACTATGCACTCTCTCATTGCTTCATTACTATCTCCCCGCATCATCTCCTGTAGATTCTCGGTGGTAATATTCCCTTTTGCTGACCTACCTTATTGACACGATCACCAATATTCCCGACGAATAAAACTATTTCGCCTGATGTGATGACTTATATAACCCCGCTTGCTAAAGACTATTTCGACTTGTACTGGAGGTGTCTAGAGAGTAGCTTCTTGATCTATTCCTAAACCTCATGTAAATTTCTCCTATATTGGCAGTACATCGCACACTTATGAAAAAAATAATTTTTAATTTTTAATTTGTTATTCTTTAAGGTACGCTACTCTCCCCAATGCTCAATGATTAATAACACCACTGTCCTCATTACTATTATTTGTATGTATTGAATATATTGATCCACGCACATATACACCTACCTACTTTGTTTAGAAACTAAGGTCGCTCTCCACTATTATAAGATCCATATACACTTGTAACCGCCATAATGAAAAAGTTTTACCCACGGGCAACTAGTTGCCCTGTACTATTGATGTTAATGCTCTTCCCAATTACGATCCACTACGATAAAATTTCTGAAAATACGGCGTAATCTTGCCTATTCCCCTGGACGAATAGCTTTCCGATTACATTTTCTATGCTCCATAAACGGGGAGGGACACACACACACACACACGCGCACACGCACACACACACACGCACACACGCACACACACACACACACACACACACACACACACGCACACACAAATACCATTAAAAAACCCACCTCCCAACTATTAAGTAATAAAATACTAATAAATCTTTTTCACATATATTTATATATATCGAATTAATAAAATTACAAAAATACAGTAAATTAAAAAAAAAAAAAAAAAAAAACAAAAAACAAAATAATAATAATAAATAAATAATTTAAAATAAATAAATAAATAAATAAGTTTAATAATAAATTAAAAATTTAAAAAATAAAATAAAAAATACAAAGGATAAAACACAAAATAAAAAATAAATGATAAAATAAAAACCAAAAAAATATATAATAAAAAATAAATAAAATATAAAACAAATATATAAATATACATATATGCATGGTGACCAGGCCAAACGTACGGAGGCCCCTAAGCCGACCCTCGAACGTTCGGGCGTTCGGGTTCCCGTACGGGGCCCGAACCTGAAGGGGTTCGGACCCCGCCAAAAATTATTTGGGCACCTAAATATTTTTTTTTTTTCTGAATCTGTTTTCGTGTGTTCTATGTGATGTAAGGTATCTCCTCCTTAATTTTGAAGCCATTCTGTTCAGCCAAAAAAAAAAGAAAAATCGGCAAAGATGGTGGTGTCAAAACTTGCTTGCCCACTCACTAATTCGTTTTTTCTCTTTTTTCACTTTTTGTTTTTCCTTTATTTCGGGGCATGAAAAAAATATTATTTCTTCAAACTTTATTTCTAGATTCTCTATTGTGTAAGATACACATCTGAAAATATTCATGGCATTTGTCACAGCCAAAAAAAAAAAAAAATCACCAAACATGGCGGTGCCAAAAACGTGCTCGCCCAGTCAATAATTTCATTCTCGTTTTATTTTTTTAATTTTTATTATTATTATTTATTTTTAGTATTTGATTTCTATTTCAAATTTGGTAACGAATTTGGATGTAACGTTGAGACAAATGTTGTTTAGTTTATTCTTCTGCATAACATATATGTTTTTCAAATCTTTTAGATTTTTTTTTTTTTTTTTTTTTTTAGGGTCCGCGTTCAGCCGAACGGCCGAACGCGTCATGAGGGGGTGCCGAACGTTCGGGCGTTCGGGTTCGGGCGTTCGGCCCGTTCGGAACGCCGGCAACCCTGCATATATGTATTTATTTAAAAAATATATATATATATATATTTATAGGAAAATAATCTAGGCTACCAGTCGGGCCGCCCGGGTCCCGGGTGGCCAGCCCGTGCAAGGATCAGGTAAGGTCCCAGCAAAAAAAAAAAAAAAAAAAAAAAAAAAAAAAAATTCTGAAAACAAAATTATGTTATGCAGAAAAATAATCTGAACAACTTTTGCCTCTGGGTTACATCGAAATTCTTCACCAAATTAAAAATAAAAAATAAAATTTAAAAATATTTTATTTATTTTTATTTATTTTAATTATTCTGGCCCGGCTGGGCAAGTGACCCCGGGCCACTCTGGTAGCCTAGGAAATAGTAGAATAAAAAATAAAAAATAAAAATAAAAAATAAAAAATAAAAAAAATATAAATAAAGAAATAAATAAATAAATAAAATAAAAAGTAAAAAATAAAAAATAAAAAATAATCAAGATAATTAAAATAAATAATAATAATAACACACCAGAATAATATTAACTAATCAAAAGATCAAAGTAGGTCAAGACTCAAAAGTTAATAAAACTCCTCCCATGAAAACACACACGCGTACATGTGACATCAGGCCCCACCGCCCAATTAAAAAACTAAAAACTGGTTTAAATAGCATTAATATAATAAATTATAAAATATCAGCGACCATAATAAAGAATAAAGAACTAATATAGGAAATAAAAGAATAAAATTAAATAAACACACATCATAACACGAATAGCCAACTTTTTTCTCCCTCCATGATAAAAATCGCCTAAGCTTGAAACCCCGCAATGTACTAGACTTGCATGCTGATATAGTTAAAAGAAATACACCGTCTTAAAAATATTTTTCCATTCCTTCTTTTTCCATAACGCCCATTCAAACAGACCCTTGTAGCAATCGCTTAACTTAATAATATCGCACTCATGACAGTTGAATCTGAACCCACAGACGCAACAACTAAAATAATACAAACAATAAACAGTCTAGTCCTCAATGGTTGTTCTAGACACAAACTCTTCGGTTCGGACGTGTGTGCAAGCCAAAAAAATGCTGGCTTTTTTTTTTTTTGTGCAAGCCAAAAAAATGCTGGCTTTCTTTTTTTTGTGTGCAAGCCAAAAAAATGCTGGCTTTCTTTTTTTTTGTGTGCAAGCCAAAAAAATGCTGGCTTGGTTCGGATGGAGGGCCTACCCAAGATGTGGTAGGTCCTAAATCCAATAAAAAACATAGTGACCTACCCCACCCGGACCCCCATTACAAGGGAACGGGAAGGGAGACACACACACACACACACACACACACATACACACACACACACTTTTTTTTTTTTTTTTTTTTTTTTAAATCGAATCTGTCTTTTTTTTTTATCGGGGCCCAGTGCCCAAGGCAAAATACAAGATGTGAAGGAAAAGGTCCAGATTTAGGGGTCGCAAGGTCTCCAATCCTTCTCTGTGAGGTGGAGCCCCTCCCCTGTAGCCAAAAGCAGTAAATCAGCAGAAAACAAAAGGCCACAAAAGATAACAAAAAGGCTACATGTAATCAAGGAAATTAATTCCAAAAAAGGTACAACAGAAAACAAGTCAACTACTTGTAGTCAAAGAAACTAAATCCAAACGAAGCTAAGGCCACAACACACACACTTTTTAAATCTTTCCATTATTACGACTCTCATATATATAAATATATGTAGTTAAAAAGAAATAATAAATAATATATATATATTTTTATAAAAAATAAAGAATAATAATACAAAAATCATAAAATATTAAATAAGTAATAACTAAAATTTAAAAGATTTAAAATTGATAATATAAGCATAATAAGATAATTGC
Source organism: Chara braunii (assembly GCA_003427395.1). NCBI lineage: Eukaryota > Viridiplantae > Streptophyta > Charophyceae > Charales > Characeae > Chara > Chara braunii. The sequence goes on along the minus strand of BFEA01000111.1, from coordinate 1,313,020 downwards.
TAAAATGATAAAATAATAATAGTAATAATAATAAATAATTTAAAATTAATTAATAGTAAATAAAGGTTAAATATATATATATATATATATATTTTAATTTATATTCAATAAATGATAGAAAAAGTAATTATAAACTATGAATGCAAACCTTTAAATAATCGGCACCTCTAACACTGGTAGGGGTGTGTTTAAAAAAAAAAAAAAAAAAAAAAAAAAGTATCCACCCCACCACAACCCCTTATAACCCACTATAACACAAATCCCCACACCGAAAATACAACACCATACCCTAGACCTTTACAATACTAACAAAATAACCCGCACCTACATACCACAATAGCAACACCTCGCATAACGGTTATGGGACGATCCCTCGGATCGCAGAGAGAACACACGTTTCTGATACAAAAAAAGGGAATAAACAAAACACTTTCATGCACAAAAAAAACCACAAACGTGTCCACCTTAAAATCACTGTATGCTCCACAGCCGAAACGCAAAACGACAACAACAAAAAACACCACTCCGAAACGACACACCTGACACACCAAAAAAACAAAAACTGCACGCGAACACGACAAAAAAGATCTGACACTCCCCGCCCCTTCCATAGCCTATCCATCACTTAATACGACGAGAAAACCCATACCACTACACAATCTGACACATCACGAAACAAACACAAACACGGTAACCCGACATCGCTAATACTGAAGATGCGCGAACTCTACCTCCACCACGAGACAAACACGAACTCTGCAAACGCGAGAAGAATAACCCCACTCGGCTTCCCCCTCCAAACAACTTTACTTCCTTCTTACCCCCCCCTCCCCTGCCCACAAACGGTAACCCGACATCGCTAATACTGCCGACGAGCGAACTCTACCTCCACCACGAGACAAACACGAACTCTGCAAACGCGAGAAGAATAACCCCACTCGGTTTCCCCCTCCAAACAACTTTACTTCCTTCTTACCCCCCCTCCCGCCCACAAAAAAATACACGACTTTTTCCCCCCCAAGATGGAGCCATTACCCCCACCCCCAACCTACCCCAGCTATGCCCCCCCAATACAACCAGCATGTAATATGACATAACACGACATTATCGACATATACTCCTTGCCTGCTCACCATGTTCCTCCTCTTCAAAAGTGCCCGCCGTTACAGCTGCGAGCAAGCACACACAGCACCGCATTCGTGCTAGCATGCGCTGATACTGTCTCCTTCACCTTCTGCCACTACTCCTCCCCTACTCTCTCCTCGCACGAGCACACTTGCTCGCGTGCTGATCCTGTACCTGGCTCCGGTGTGTTGTACGAGAGTGCGCTTCGCGCTGTGCTTACACTGTAAGCCACCTAACACTACGCTGCATGACCACGCTTCGTGCTATGGCGACGACTGATCTTCTAGCGACACCGGCCATGACCGCTCAGGTATGGAATCCTAACCCCATCCCCCATAAATCCCAACGATTATTGCCCTACGACCTCTGACGACCCTCTCTATTTCCTCCCCCCCAGTTGCTAACAGGAGCCTATACTAAACTAATCCCTCTTATGAGCTGCTATGGGTGCTAGGCGGCGAAAAGCGCGCTTAAGGGCGTGCACCCCCCCTATGGATGTCCTCAACAGCCATCGCTAACCATAATTACTAACTTAATCACTAAAATGCTCCCCCATAACCTTGATGACAAACCCTCTTGCATCCTCGCAGATGAGTTGATGGCTAAAACACCCACTATGTTTAAACTGTTGCTAACTTGTCGTGATATGACAAATGTGATGTTCTTGTTTCCCGTATGTACGGGGTGGCCGTGTTTTCACACACCCACTATACACACGCACACACACACACACACACAAACACATGCACACACACACACACACACACACACACACACACACACACACACACACACACGCACACACACACACACACACACACACGCACACACACATGCATACACGCTAGCACACACACACACACATACTCTCTCTCTCTCTCACGCGCGCGTGTTTGCTGAGAGGCAGACAAAGAGAGAGGGAGCGCACCCTCTAACATAGCGCCACGCCTATGTGCGAGGGTGTTTTTTTTTGTGTGAATCAATCAATCAATCAAGCATTTAATCAATCAACAATCAACAATCAATCAATCAATCAATCCATCAATCCATCAATCCATCCATCTATCAATCAATCAATCAATTAATTTTTATTTCTTTATTTTGTTCATTTCCCCATTTTGATTATTTTTATTTTAAAAAAATATAAAAAAAAAATAAATGGGGGTGTAGAGCACGAAAAGCTCTACATCCCCATAGTTTTTATTATTATTTTTCCTTTATTTTTGGGGGGGGGGTTCATCAGTTTGTACGGGACCGTTCATATGGCCGTACCATCGTCCGTACAGCCGTAAGTACGGCCGTACGATTAGAGCCCTGTACGACGTACGGGGTGCAACACAGGTTAACGGGTTGCAAGAAACCTCCTGGACGCTATTATAAGGGGAGACCTCGGGATGGCTGCAATGTGTGTGCACCGACGATACAAGGTCGGGCCAGGTAGGTGTGTGGAGGAACCGGATGGTTATTCCTGGGCCTGTTGCGGTGTTGGTACCTGATTGTTGGATGGTTTGGTCCTCGTGAGGCCAGTTTAAGGGGTTCGTTCCACACTCCTCTAGGCATCCTCGGGGCTCGAGGACGAATCCTTGGAGTCGCCCGAGGAAATTCCCGCCTTCGTTCCACTCATCCTCGGAAATGTTCCCCGAGGACGATTCCTTGGTGCTCCCGCGGCCTGTTGCATATTTCGACACGCGGACGCGGGGGGGTTGGGGAGGTTGGTCCAGCGGGTTGTGTCCGTGGCGTTGCCCTTGGTCCAGGAGCAGTGGGCGGAGCGAATTCGAATTTACGCGGCGAAAAAAAAAAAGCTACGAAAACGGCGCGCAGTCCCGGATTCGAATTTCGAAATTCGAATCGCAGTAAGTGAATGACGGTGGCGCGTGTGTCCCTTACGGCTGACGGCAGCAACGTTCGTCGGCGAGACTGTTTCGGTACGGAGTGGCGGCTTCGTGGCGTCTGCTGGCACGCCTTCGTCCATGAGTACGTCCGAAGCAGCACGACCGCCGTCACAGGATCGCCAACGTTGTGTGCTTCGCCACCCGCACCTTCGCCGTCGACGTGCACGCCGTACAGTCGGGTTTTCACGACGCGCCATCGCCGTTGTTCCCACCGAAGTCGAGCCTTCTTCAGTTCGCGAGGACGAGCGATGGACGTGGACGGGGACGCGGTTCATGACACACTCAGCAAGGCGGAGAGGGCGACTGTAGCAGCGGCTGTGAACATGATACTCATCAGGTGTCAATTGCAGAGGACGGAGGGGAGGATGAGAGCAGCCATTCGCGCACGCCGGAAGAAGACGTTGCAGTCCATTCATGTGGACGAAGAGGGCAGTGGTGCCATTTGCGATGCTGTCCTTCAGGTATGCTATGCCATGGGGTGTGGAGCGTTTCCCAGAGCGACGGCGAGGTGGTGGATGAAGCATCGAATAGGGGGTGTGTGGGAGGATCTGCGGCAATGCGACGACGCCACGGAAGACTACTTCAAGGACAAGCTGCGCATGTCGCCACGGGTGTTCCGGGAGATAGCGGAAACTCTGTCTCCCTTCCTTCAATGGCGTGTCACGTTTTAATAGGAGCCCCTCCAGCCTGACCTCATCGTAGCATTCGCTTTGTACAGATGGGCGTCGGGGGAGACGTACGAGAGCGGGACCTGCAGCTTCGGCATTGGCAGAAAGTCTGGGTTGGTGGTTGTGCGGGATGTTACTTCGGCGTTGCTGAGTGCGTACTGCGACAAGATATCGTGGCCAACGGGGCTGCAAAAGGCGGTCGTCTCGCACGCTTTCGCTGACAAGGGTTTCCCCAACTGCCATGGCTGCATCGATTCTACCCACATCTTCATCGACAAGCCAGCCAATTGCCCCGAAGAGGACTACTACAACAGAAAACGTCGTTTCTCCGTCCAGGCTCACGTGGTCGTCGATATGAACTTGCGCGTGCTGGATGTGTTCTTCGAATACCCGGGGAGCTGCCACGACGTGAGGATCGTCCACCTGTCCAATTTGTGGGCGCGTGCAGAGGCAGGGGAGCTTTTCACTGGGCCATCTGTCATGCTACCTTTCAGTGTGCGAACGAACGGCTATCTACTAGGCGACAACGGTTACCCCCCCTCGGAATGGGTAGTCATCCCCTACGGCGGTGTATCACAGCACCCCTCGGAGATTCGGTTTGACAACAAGCAGAAGACGGTGAGGGGAGCAGTTGAGAGGGCTTTCGGCAGATTGAAGGGGATGTGGAGGTTGTTCCTTCGCTCCCACAAGACGAACATGGAAACGTTAACGCAGCAATTCGTCGCCGTCTGCATTCTGCACAACATACTCATCGACGCGGGCATCCCGTTCGACGACGATTTGCTGTGGGAGGTCGGCCCGGACGGTGTTCGTCGCAGGGTGGACCTTGGGATGCACCGCCCGTTGAGGCAGATGTGTATGGAGTCGTCGACGGGGGATGCGCTGATCCTGCAGGATGCACTGGCGGAGCAAATGGGTACGCAGTGAAGACGAGCAGCCGTCGGGAGCGGGCGGCATGCATATATATATATATATATATATATATATACAGAGAGAGAGAGAGAGAGAGAGAGAGAGAGAGAGAGAGAGAGAGAGAGAGAGAGAGAGTTAACGGGTCGGTGGGCGTTGGCGTGCATGCGGTGGCTTGTCTGGCACACTTTAGTTTCCTGTACTTTCGCATTGCGCCGCACTTAGGAGGTTTTCGCCGGGTGGGGTTTATGGCGATGGCACAGTCCATCTCGTCGGCGGCGGGCGTTTCGTGATGCGTGTGTGGTTGTAGGTCTTTGCGACGATTTGCAATGTGGTGCCACCGTCAGTGACGGGTGTGAGTGACTGAGGCCATTTTCGGGTTTTTTTTTTTTTTTTTTTTGAGGCTGGTCGGGATCGAAGTTGCCTTCAAGGCCTGTTACATCGTAACTGTGACGTGTTGTGCTTTTGCCGGGAGTGACAGCATGAAGATAACATATCTTGTAATCTTTTTTTTGATGTCGTGGAGGTTGTTCTCCGTGTTCGTGACGAATGACAAGTATTTTGTTAAAGAGAGAGACGCTGTGTGTGTGTCATTTTTTTTGCCTTCGTCTGGGCACGCATTTGGAATGGGTTGTGTGAGAATTCATCAATCTGTTATAGAGCACTTGTTGAATCATACATCCGTCACCACTTTCCATGTCGTTGCAGCCCTGACAATCGTGAATGCAAATGAAAAGGGAACGCGAAGGAGTTGATATGAAGCTGTAGACATCATCAATAATGAGAGATACAAGAAACGACAACATCGTCCAGACATCATGAAAAGCAACGAACACAAGAAGCGACAACCTCCTTAAGTAGGGCCGTCATCAATACCAATGACAGGTGTCACATGTTGGTTGTTACAGACGCGGACATCGATTTCTTAAGACCTGAAACAAATAACAGAAGAAAAAAAAAAAGTAAACCATGACAAAAACATACGCTAATTACACACCCCGACGGTGACCTGTCCGCCACGGCGATCAACCACGAACGCACGTCGTCTACCAATCAACCACATCCAATCCCCCAACCCCGCCACCCCCCCTCCCTTCTACCGTTTTTCCCTTCTTTATCATCTTCGCCACCGAAAGCTCCTAGGCAACGAAATCGGACTGCCAGCCACGATGTATGTACAGAAAGGGGATGATGGTTGGTTTGCCGTCGAAAAACAAGCCACGGCAGAGGAGCATCACGCGAGGAAAAACTACATAGATGACTAAAAGGCGTCATCGACCCCCCCCGCTTCCCTGTTCGTCGCCTTTCCCGTCGTCTTCGTCTTCCCGGGGGCCTGTGCCCAGCCAATCCACCTTCTTCGCCTCCATCGGGGAAAACAGCGTGGCGTCGTGTGAGAGCTTCACACCGATGGACGCCCAGTCGGGAACATACATTGGAGGGTCGATCAAAGTGATGGGGGGACTCGCCAACTTGTCGGTGATTACGGTCGCAGCTTGCACGATGTGCCGACGAGCATCGAAGCAGCGATGCATGGATGCGACGAGCGTCGACTTCGCCGTGAGTTGGACGAAGACCCAGGCGTCGTAATGCGCGCGATGATCGTCACCCGCCATCCGCATGAGCCACATGGTCGCCGCGAGCATTATCCGCATCGCGTCGGCCATGGTCTTCAACCTTTCGTGCGATACACGGCCGCCGTCCGTCGCCTCCACAATGATCACGGCGCTCGTGAAAGCCCCCACCCGTCGCTGGATACTCGCCTCCTGATAAGCCGCCAAGCCGTCGTCGTCGTGCCTATCTTCGACGTCGGCGCCCACGAACCAGAAAGGTAGCTTCATATCCATGTCGAGCGTGTGGTGGACGACCATCGGACTCACACCGTGACAATAACGCTAGTCCTCCCCCATTTACATCGCGCGAGCGATGTCGGTGGCTGCGTGGTTGAGTGCGTACTGGTACGCCGCGTGGTACCCCCTTTGCCTGTTCTGAGACTTGAAGACCCACCCGTGTATCACCCGCAAAGCGATCCCCTGAACCTTTAGCGCCCTCTCCTTCGCAGCGTTTAACTCCGACTCGTCCGTGATCTTGTGCTGAGGGATGTTGTTGTGAGGCAAGACGATGCTGCGACGAATGGCCGGAGGCTGCTCTCCCCTCGCCACAGCCACAAGATAACCGCGTGCCTCCACGATCAACTTGACGATGACAAATCCCTCCCTCTCGTTCCAGAACCAGAGGTCATCCACCCACAGCTTCGCCGCCGCCTCCATTCCTTCCCGCGTATTCCGCTGGCGCAGCCTGTTCACCAATGGGTCGTCGTCGTCCCCCTCCCCAGCGACATCGCCTGCCTTCACCCCTGCCGTCGCCCCTTCCCCCGCGTTTGATCCCTCCCCCCCTGCTGCGTGGCCTGCCCTCGCCACCATCCCCGCGGGTGACCCCCGCCCACTAC
>BFEA01000111.1:1287806-1305663 GCA_003427395.1 Chara braunii | reverse complement strand
TGCGATCCCCCCCCACCCGCTGCCCCGCCTGCCCTCACCCCTCCCGCCACCTGTGATGGCCCCCCAGACAAGGCCACGTCTGCAGCCGCCTCGAGCGTGGTGTCAGCGGTGTCCGTAAGCGAACCACGCCCTCTTGCGCGTCGGTTGGTGGAGTCATACGTGGCGGTGGCGAGTGATTTCCCCCGCCCTCTCTGGCTGCCGTCGTGGCGTCAACGTCGACGACGTCTTCCAGTGCTGGCCGCCCCTCTGCGCGTCTTCTTTCGCCAGCGTCGTCTATGCGGATGCCGCCACTCCCCCGCCTGGACGACTTCCGCTGCAACAGCATGTCGTCAGAGTCTTCGAAATCCGTCCCCTCCTGCGTCGCCACGTCCTCCGGCACCCACTCTTCATCCAGCACGTAACCTCTATGTGCCGGGGCGCCTTCGAGGATCTTCCTGTTCTTGGTGGCCATGTGGCGGCCCTTCTTCTCCCGGGGCGCCGATTGTTGTGAGAGGTTGGCGGCGGCCTTGCTGCGTGCCGAAGCTCGTGAGGACATGGCGCAAGACGCACCCGCGGTGACGATGACAATCTGGACGACGAAGGCGAGGATGTACGGAAAGGCGACGATGGCAGTGAAGACGACGAGCGAAAAGACGTGCTCGCCAAGGAGAAGACGCAAGCAGTGAAGAGAACTACGTTGGCGACGGACGCGGCGACGATGGCAATGACGGCGGCGATGTTGAACAAAAAGGCTCGATGGCGACGATGGCGACGAAGGCGCGGATGCAGGCTACGAAGGCGACTCGAGTGGCGCAGACGACTGCGACCAAAAGCAGAACAAGTGTGGCGGGCGGCGGGGACTGCATGAGGTAGAGAGAGAGAAAGTGTTGTCGTGCATTTGCGCAGACGCCCGCATCCTTATAAACACGTGTCACGTGGGGTGGACGGCAGCACAGACGCAGCGCGAAGGCCAGCGGAGGGTCATTTCCAAGCTCCACCAAAAGACAAGAAAAACGCAGGGTCATCACGGAGGGCGAGACGAAAGGCGAAGGGTTGCGGGCAACGCGGCCGTGCATCCGTTGCGCCACCGCCCTTCGTCTCACCTCCCCTCGTCGATTGTGGACACGGACCCCACAGGCCGAAATTAAGCCCCCACAAACGACTCCATCCCACTCTCCCATCGTCCACACTCCATGCCAGCCATGAACGAGGACCGAACTCGCCTCCTACCCCGGAAAGCCGCGAAAACCAACCCCCCCCCCCCCCCCCCCCCCCCCCCCCCCCCCCCCCCCCCCCCCCCCCCCCCCCCAACCGCCCCCTACCCCGACCCCCCAACATGGCATGCATATTCGCCTGGACGGGTTCAATATTCCCCCTCCCGAACTCCGAAATAAAGCACCCCGCCCGACTTTCTAAGAGATAACGAAAACATGTAAATAGACCAACACAAAACACACAACACAACGTGCATTTCGTACAGCTGTCCTGTCTCAACATCCGCTTGTAGGGGGACGTTTGATCGAACCCAAGTACGCTTGTACTCAATCGACGACTAATTGGGTGTATGCACAACATTAGCAAATGCATGCCCAAAAAAGAACGGCGGCACAGACAACACCTTCATGGCACCATTGCATTTCGTTTCAGGAGAATACACCGAAACACACGCTGGAGAGAAAGAGGGAGCCCATTTCGATTGAACACAAAAAATCCGAAAAACAACGGCATTAAAGACAACACCTTTATTGCACCTCTGCATTTCATTTACGGCAAAGACACAAAGAAACGAGAGAGAGAGAGAACGAAATCGATGTGGTCATGTAAAAAAGGAAAGTGCATACTACGCTTCATCGATGCCAATTAGAATACAGAGTTGATGGAATCATCCATCCCGTCACACAATCGAGGCCAACAACAAACGAAACGAATGATGTAAAAAAAAAAAACAAATTTAAAAACGAAAACAAATTTCACTGAAGGACTCTTCGACCGAATCGGACCAGTACCCAATTCCTTGGCCAGCACCGCCATTGGGGGAACGACACATCGACGACGACGGCGATGGCTAAGCTAAGCTACAACGACGACGGAAAGACTATCACTTTCGCTCCGTCCAATTTCATTCAAGCGAACAGAGAGCACAACAGAGGCGACACTACGTCTAACGTTTGCTTATGGCCTTCACTATCTCCAGCAAGGCGTGACACATAAGCTTGCTGACTTCGTCTGACGCTGCGTAGTGTTTTTTCTGCACTTCGATCTCCACTTCCAACGCCTCGCACTGACGTATGGCGATGGAGCAATGATGTTTGTTGTTGCTCTCCATCGTTGACGCCATTAACGCCCCGTGCTTCTCCATGCAATCCGTCATTGCCTCAAATGTTTGCTGCCTTGTGCTCTTCCTCTTGCTGAAACCGCCTGCGCCACCCGTCATCTGCGAAGAACCTTTGGTGGACCCGTCGTCGTCGTCGTCGTGCTCTGCACCACCGTCCCCGTCGTCCACAGATTCAGGATCCGCAGAGAAGCCGGACGACAGACGCACACCACCCTGAGCGCCAATGTCCGCGACGTTCTTCGGGTTTATGGTGTGGTTCTTGGCGGTCGACCCCAGTATCTCGTCGTAAACCGCACGATCCATATTGAAACTGAAGCCCTTCGACATCCTGTCCTTCCCAGACAATTGGAAGAAGTCCTGTTTCCTGGACAGTCCTTGGAAATGATGAACCTTCTTGAACTGCTGCATCAGATTGTCCCACTTCTTCCCGCACCGATCGGCCTCTCTGTCGACGCCCACCTTCTTCAACCTCGTCACCACATCCAGACACTTCCATTCTCGCGGCTTCATCCGAGCGTACGCGTGGCCCATCCCCTGCAAATGCGCATCCTGATCACGTTTAGCCCTGATGAGGGCTATAATGTCGTCGACGGACTAGAAGTGACGACCTCCTTCACCATCGACGTCACCTTTGGCATCGCTGCCCTTGCCTGCCGTCCTTTTGCCCCGACGACCATTACCGCCACACGACTTCGTCTTCCCGCCCCTCCCTCCCATAGCGGCCGCCTGCTTCGACGACGAAATGTTGCCTGCGTCGTCCTCCCAACCTTCAGCGCCGTTGTCGTTCCAGTCGGGGTCGTGCGCGTCCGCCCCTGCTTCCTCGCCGTCGTGCCCGTCTTCCCCAACACGCAATCGCTGCACCCCCCGAGTTATGGACTCCTCCTACACCGACCTCATCAACCGTCGCTGTTCTACCCACACCTCCCTTCCGTCACGTGCATCACCAACATCAGCAACGGCAGGCGTCGTCTCCCTACACTCGCCAACACGACGACCTGCACTCGAACCGGCGGACAGGGGAGACGGAGACTGCATCCACTGGGGGCGAGCGGAGGCACCCCTACACACAGACGGCGACCGAAATTGCTGCCTAGGAGGATCGTTGTTGTTCCCCGAAGCCTCCCGCAGCGGCGCTGGAGACCTGGGTGATCGCTGAACAGCCGTCACATCGCCGCCATCGTCGTCGGGATGGGGGTTCACGACGACCGTTCGAGAGACGACTGCCGACCTCCCGCTGCCGAGTCCAAACGACAGATTCACGCCGCCATCGCCATCGGTGTCGCTGAGCCCCTGCTGGAGGAGTTCGGTGTACGACTGCCCTTTACCGCCGTCGCGGCTTCCMAACAGCTCTGTAGCCGCCCACTCCTGGGTGGATCCGCTTCCCAGCGGCACGGTCCGTGACCGTCTATCGTCCCCTTCCTTGTCGTCCGTGTCAGGCAGAGGTTGCAAGTGCGGTGGCAGGTGCGCGTGCCCGGACCGCTCCGACGGCCTTGGACTATTCGACGGGCTGTGCCCGGACCACCGCCCACCGCGCTCCCCTGCGGACCCGCTGATCGCCTTTCGGCCCTCCATTCTGTCGTTGTTCTTCACACACCTCCTTCTGCGACCACGTCGCGGAAGGCCGCCGAGGATGCACACGTGGAAGACAACCAGGAGGAGGAGCAATAGGACGACCAGCAGCAGCAGCGGCAACCTCCGAAAGACGTCGGCCATGAAAAGCACGTGGATGACAATGGCAGCTAGTAGACAACGGGGGATCTATCACGTAACAGCGACGGACACTACTGCAAACGCCTGACCGCAACAAATGACAAAAGCACGGTAACGCATTCCGTTTGTGAACACATTGCGCAATCGCCCTGCCGGGGGATGGTTCAAATATTCGAATCTTGCGGCCATTGGGCGCCTTCCCGCTCGGGGACAAGGGCGGTGACGCAAGAAAGCCGATTTTCGACGTCGGGGAAGCGACCGGGCCGCAAAAGGGGACCGTTGGCGCACTCTTCCATGACGCCGACCGTTGCCGATAGAAGATGTCCGTCCACGGGCGCCAGGAACAACAGTGGTACAGACGGCCGTCGCAAAATGTCGCCGACAGAGCTGCCGACGACGTCCCGATTCTTCCGGATGCTCGACCTCCGAGGGACCTCGGGAGGTCCCTTCGGGAACGCGTCGAAATGGCTGTGGCCCGAGGAATCCCCGAGGAATCCCCGAGGAAATGTTTTCACATTTTTTTTTCAATTTCTTCCCCGAGGATGAGTGGAACGATCATTTCCTCGGGGGATTTACGCGCTCGAGGAGTGTGGAACGAGCCCCTAAGTCTTGGGTTGAGGTTGAGATTCAGTTTCGTTTTTCGGTTTATGGTCCTCGTGAGGCCGGCTGGGTTGCTGTGTGGGCACCCTGTGGTGAGATATTTGGGTTCTCGTGAGGCCTTTCTCTTTTTTTCCAGCACATTTGTGGTGGGTAGTTACAGGCTTAGTGTTAGTCTGAGCCTTCGGTGAGATATTTGGGTCCTCTAAGGCCTTCTCTTTTCTAGCACGGTTTTGGTGGGTATTTACAGGCTTAGTGTTAGTCTCAGCCCTCGGGTGGACTATCTGGCTCATGACCTATTGGATGGGTCCTCATGAGTCATGTGGCCTGCAGTTTGGGACTGGGTCTCCGGGTGGCCCATTTCGGTACTGATGTTTTCTTTGTCCCTGGCAGAGTTGCTGTGCATCGTTTGGTAGGATAGTCAGTCTTTATATAGATGTTCAGCGGCACTAGTTTCATTGCCGCCGTGATTCCAGCCCCTGACGATTCCGGCTCTGGCGGCCGGATGAGACATGTAGGGTCATCCGCCAGATGCCTGGACACGGTTTCTGACGATTACGGACGCGTTGTCCACTTTTTTTTTTTTTTTTTTTTTTAAGAAGAATACGGGCCCAGTGCCCAAGGCTGGTATTATCAACAAGAAACTTGAGGCCGGGGTCCTCACAGTCTACCCGGAGTGACCGAACCGAAAATGCTGAGAACCGGGCTCAGCGTCCCTCATATGATGATGATGATGATGATGATGATGATAAAGAGTAGTGTGAAAACATATAGAAGACTATGCTATATCGGCAATTCTGGCCTCCTTTTAAGATCACTGAACACCTCCTGAAATCCACCACAGTTTTCCGAACACTCGAGTATCTAAGGGATTTCCAACAGATCATAACAATACTCACTAAAACCGACTTATTCCCTGACAAACTCATCTAGGCCTCACGCCCCCTTTCTGCTAGGTTACAGAGCGACGCGCCTCACTCCAGCTCCGGCCAGTGTCGTCCTATGTCAGCAACCCCCAACTGTCCTTTAGGATGCCCCCACATAGCATCCCCAGATCTCTCTACAAGGCCTCATGCCCTCACCTTCGGCAAGTTACAGGGCATCACCCCGGCTTCGGCCAGCGTTGTTCTGGCGTTGAACAGCTACGGATCCTGAATATAACAGTCTGATTCCAGTGTAGATTCGTACAAACAGCCAGCAAACCCTCAAGAGTCCCGAGAGATTCTTCTAACTACCAGGAATAACAAGGGTGCTTGTTTTGAGAACTCAGAAAAATCAAGAAGTATAGAAATACCCCCCTGTCCCCCTCATCCCCCTGCCCCCCTCATCCCCCTGCCCCTGTCCACTTTAAGTTCGGGCTTGGGCTGTTTTTACCGTAATATTCATTGAGCCTGTCACGTCCGGGAGGAAATTTGTGCTGCGTCATATCTCTCTCCCCATCCCTTTTCTTTGCCTTCTCATCCCTCTTCTTTCTGTCTATGTACTGGTCGTTGGGTGTTTTTTTTTTTTTTTTTCCAATTTCAATTTCATATATTGCAGAATTCAATTGACGAGGCCGGGGACCTCACAATTCAACCCGGAGTTATCCCGGCAGCGTCAGCCGGTTTAGCTTAGTCTGAACTTGCAAAATCAAATGAATTCAGAAAACGAATAAAGCCGGACACACTATCTGCTACCAACCAAATCTACTACTATAGACCATAGGAGCAGAGTGATCCCCTCATCTCTCACTGTCTGAATTTCTCTGAAACACTGAAGAGCCTGAGCTGCCAAGACGGGTTTCTCACCACGCACCCAATGGATAGACCTCAAGTCTGCTTTTCACCGGTTCTCTCTTTCCTCCCGGCCAGTAGCATTCCCACTGCCCCTCGTCACACTCCCACTGTAACAGGTCCAGGTGGCACCGCTTCTAGTAGTTCCATGGTCTTCACTCCGAGCTACTCTAAATTACTTCCCTCTTCTGTTGGTGAATTTGGGCAAAAAGCCTTCACAGAACAACTGCAGGCCTATCAACTACGTTCCTTACTGACAATAGTTCCCTCTAATCTAGCCCGGCAAACTTCTCATCCTTACTGCCCAAAGCGCTGTGAATTGCCTGAGCTGCCGAGACGGGTTTCCCACCACGCACCCAATGGATACACCTCAAGTTTGCTCTTCACCGGTTCTCTCTTTCCTTCCTACCAGTAGCGTTCCCACTGCCCCTTGACCCACTCTCACTGCCCAAGGTGGCACCGCTACTATTGGCTCCGTGACTTTTGCCCTAAACTACTAAGTTACTTCCCTCTTCTATTCGTGAACTACTACCGCGACCTTCTCAAAGCAACTGCAGACATATCAACTAAATTTTGCATCCATCATGATTCCCTCAGCTCTATCAGGGCAACCTTTTCATCCGCGCTGTCCAGAGCTGCCAAGACAGTTCAGCAGTTTTCCGATTTGGGGAACTGCCGATTATTCTTGCACGATGGTGATAGGTTCATCTCTCACTGTCCAACATACTATAAGGAGCCTGAGCTGCGAAGACGGGTTTCCCACCACGCACCCAATGGATACACACGACTGCTCTTCATCAGTTCTCTCCGTCGATCCGACCAGTAGCGTTCCCACTGCCCCTTGTAACACTCTCACTGTTGAAGGTGGCACCACTACTAGGAGTTCCATGATGAACTTCACCCTGAACCAATCTAATTTACTTCGCTCTTCTCAGTTGTAAAATACTGCAGCAGCCTTCTCAGAAGGGCGGCAAACATATCAGCTGAAATCCTCACCCCAAATGTTTCCCTCAACTCTACCAAGGCAATCTCATCATCTCTCACCGTCCAAAACACTGTACAGAGCCTGAGGCTCTGAGCTGCCGAGACGGGTTCACCGGTTCTCTCTTTCTGCCTGACCAGTAGCGTTCTCAGTGTCCCTTGTCACACTCTCACTGTTCAAGGCGGCACCGCTACTAGTGGTTCTATGAATTTCGCCCTGCCCCATTCTAAAGTACTTCCCTCTTCTATTCGTGAATTCAACTCTCTCAGGGTAGCCTTCTCATCGTTACTGCCCAAAACACTAAAGAGCCTGAGCTGCCGAAACGGGTTTCCCACCACGCACCCAGTGGATACACCTAAAGTCTGCTCTTCACCGGTTCTCTCATTCCGCCTGACCAGTAGTGTTCTCACTACCCCTTGTCACACTCCCACTGTTCAAGGTGGCACTACTACTAGTTCCGTGAATTTCGTCCTGACTCACTCTAAAATATCTTACCAAGCCAAGTAATTCCCCTAGTACCCAGCTTAGCAAAGGGCTTAGCCAACCAGGCATGCAATACTCAACCGAACATCAGCTAAGTCATTTGCAGTCTAATAAACATGAGTTCAATCCGTATAAAGGAAATTATCGCTATCGCTTTCGGCCGACCTTCCCCGACTTCGACCCTCAAAAGCGTGTGCTAAGGCAACACTATAAAATGCCCACCAAAGCGATCTCCTGACACAGGCTCAAATTTAGGACAAAGGTCGAATAAGGGAAACCCGTGAATCTAGCCTGTTCTGGCCAACAGATGTATGACGCTATGGGTCTAACCATCAGAGAGCCTGCTCACCTAATTAGATGTAACCAACCAATACGGCCAAATACTAAGCATATGCATTCAAAACAGTGAATCTATTATAGTCAATGCCAGAAGCAAAACCTCTGGATTTGGACATTCCTTGGGATCACATGCTCGCAGAACTTCCAGCTCGCTCCCACCGATGCTGCGGACTCTCCCACTGTCCACCACATCGCCGCTCCGGGTCGTTCTTCCTGTAGCAGAGCTAGTAGTTCTTGATCAGTGCCTTCTGCTAGATAAGTTCGCCCGAAACTTGGACCTGCTCTTCGCAGGCACGATCCGTAAAGTTGTTGCCTCACCAATTTAATTAGGGCAAAAGAGAGCATTTGGGTGGTTTCCAACTTTCCAGAAGTTTCTTGTTGCCATTGTTGGTAAGTATAGGAGCCTTGAGTCGGCGAGGAGATCGCCTGGGGTCCATATTCCCGAGTGCAAAAGCACTCCCCCTCCAACCAAGAAGAAGTTGAGATATGAACTGTAATAATGAACAACAGAACGTCTTCCAGTCGAGGCGCCCATCTTTCCACAACGCGTGACATCAAACTCGACGAGCACTCCTACCGTCAAGCATCAGCCAACCGTGAAGCGGTAAGCTGCCGCTAATTCTATACCAAATTAGCGCCGGTTTAGCGCTCACGCCGCACTACCTATCGCTTGCCGGTTCTCCCTCCTCTTCGGGTGTTTTCCTTCATCTGTTTGCATCACTTGATCTTGGTTACATCATTGCTGTATGTGTGTTCCTATCACCTTCTGTTACCATCTATC
Organism: Chara braunii; assembly: GCA_003427395.1. Lineage (NCBI taxonomy): Eukaryota > Viridiplantae > Streptophyta > Charophyceae > Charales > Characeae > Chara > Chara braunii. Next base: position 1,296,685 of record BFEA01000111.1, on the reverse strand, counting down.
TTATAAGGGGAGCTGGGCCCGGTTCTCTTTTTTCTTTTTTTTTTGGGCCCGGTTCTCAGCTTATGCCGCTCCCCACGAATAGATCGGAGCACTGTTTATAACTAACATTTCGTTAAAACTGAGATTTCTTTCCAAATTCGTGGAAGTGGACTTAGTCAAAATTTCATTGCTCATCTCACTTTGTCCATCTGATGCACCTCAACGTAAAGTACCGTTAACATACATCCGATGGTCAGATCATCGGGAGTCGCCGCGACACCCGATGATCTGATCATCCGACGTCATGGGGACAAAAAAACACTAAAAAATGTTGTTTTTTTGTGCGCTCAATTTCATGGATTTAGAAAAAAATGTCAGTTTTAACGAATGTCAGTTTCATATTAAAAAAAAAAAAAAAAAAGGAAAACACGGACCGGGCCTAGCCACATGGCACACGAAATGAAAAAGGGCGAATGCACCTTCCCACTGAGGGTGTCGACATCCATTTGTTTCTATGAATAGCAAGTGCCGTCTTCCGTGGGAAGATGGAGAGCCCCTCGTGCTCTCCGTCAGAATGACGAGACCAAATAAAAAAAAAAAAAAAAAAAAAAAAGAATGACGAGACCAAAACACTAAGGGTGAAGGGCGAAGGGGGACTGTCCAAGCGATCCAGTAGCGCCTTGTGTGCGCTAATTCAGCGCTAGCCCGCAATGCGGACCAGCGGTGGATTGTCGAAACCTGGGCCGGACGGCGCTTGGGGAGCAAGTGGTCGCCTCGAGCCCGTACGACGCAGTGAGGGAAGAGACGACCCTTCTACGGTAGCCGACATAGCTGAGCTATGTCGACGTGAGACTATACCCGAACTGCCCCTTGATTGGGGTAGGAACGCCAGTGCGTTCAGTGGTATGGCCCCCGGACGACTGCCCTGACAGCCTGATCGCAATGAATCACAAACTCACCTATCTGAAGCTAAGGACGAAAAAGACCCAGTTTCCTCGACATTTTCGAAGTTGTTGATTGCTCGTGCCTGCTGGACCAGGCCCGAGACAAAGAAGGGCGTGGCAAAATCCAGACAGAGGATATTACGCTAAGCATGGAAGACGGAGCGGCGCATCTGGACGCTGTGGGAGAGCAGGCGGATGCGGTGGCGGCGCTTCGGCAGGTCCAAGGCCTACAGCACGCCTCGGTTAATTTCTAAACCGAAAGGCAGTTGGTCGTTCACTTATTGCATGTTTGTTTTATTTAGGTCATGGCATCCGTTCTATATGGTTTGTTTGGGTTTCCATTCCTGTTAAGTGTCGGCTATACGTATTAGGCACTAGGTTCTTACATTTCGTTATGGATTTCAGGGAGAGTGGACTCTAGATGTTCACCTCTTTCCTGTCATTCAGAGATGGGTTATTCGTGTAGTGCTTTCTGTTAGTTAACTRAAGTGGGGTTTTAATTAATTAACGCTCATTTATTTCCTAACCCTTTCCTGGCGTGGAGGCTCCCCTTAGTGTTTCGTTTTTAGAAACACGTATTGTTGGAATAATTTACAATTGAGAGAAAGGGATAATAGTTTTCTGAGATGTATGGGTGTAACTTCGTGACTTTCGTTCCTTGTATGTTGTAGGAATGTCTGCCTCTTGATAGATGTATGGGGATAACTTCATGACTTTAGTTCCTTGTTTGTTGTAGGAATTTCTGCCTCTTGATAAGGTTGGTTTCTTCGTGAGAAGAGTTAGTACGAAGGAGCAGGGGGAACACCAATGGTTGGATGATTCGAGAGACCCGGGGAAGAGCAAACTAGAGTTGTATCCATTGGGTGCGTGGTGGGAAACCCATCTTGGCAACGAAGGCTCTTTACAGTGTTCTGGACAGTGATGATGAGAAGGCATCCCTACAGCTCATTCCTTGTCGACAGTGGCACTACAGGGGCAGGGTGAGTGCCATCGTTAGTGGTGGGTCCGTTAGTCGAGTATAATTAGCGGAAGAATAGTTAGCACGAGGGAGCAGTGCGAACACCAATAGTTGGATGATACGAGAAACCCGGTGAAGAGCAGACTAGAGTTGTATCCATTGAGTGCGTGGTGGGAAACCCATCTTGGCAACAAAGGCCCTTTACAGTGTTCTGGACAGTGATGATGAGAAGGTATCCCTATAGCTCTTTCCTTATCGACAGCACCACTACGGGGGCAGTGTGAGGGCCATCGCTAGTGGTGGGACCGTCAGTCAATTATAGTTAGTATAAGAACAGTTAGCACGAGGGAGCAGTGGGAAGTTGGGAACACCAATGGTGGGAGGATACGAGAGACCCGGTGAAGAGCAAACTAGAGTTATACCCTTTGGGTTTTAGTGGGAAACCCATCTTGGCAACGAAGGCTCTTTACAGTGTCTTGGACAGTGACGATGAGAAGGTACCCCTGCGGTTTATCCTTTACCGACAGCGGCACCACTACGTGGGCAGTGTGAGTGCCATCGATAGTGGTGGGACCGTCAGTGGATCATAGTTAGTATAAGAATAGTTCGCAAGAGGGAGCAGTGGAACACCAATGGTTCAAAAATGAGAAACCAGGTGAAGAGCAGACTAGAGTTGTATCCACTGGGTACGTGGTGGGAAACCCGTCTTGGCAACAAAGGCTCTTTACAGTGTATGGGACAGTGAGGATGAGATGGTATTCCTTCGGCTCACCCTTTATCGACAGCGGCACTACGGGGGCAGTGTGAGTGCCATCATTAGTGGTCGGACCGTGAGGATGAGATGGTATTCCTTCGGCTCACCCTTTATCGACAGGGGCACTACCAGGGCAGTGTGAGTGCCATCGTTAGTGGTCGGACCGTCAGTCAACTATAGTTAGTATAAGAATAGTTAGTTCTAGTTATCGAGATTCTTTTCTTAGTCTGATATATCTTGGAATTTAGATTGGGTGTTTTTTAAATGTTTATTTCTGAAGACAATATTAGGACGCCCAGTTGAAGTAGTACATACTTGGTTGGAATTTTGGGATAATTGAGTTTGCCCTTATAAATTTTAGGGTTAAAACTGTAAATTTCCGTGAATTGCCTGGTGCATCTTTGAGATTTGCAGATCATATTTCGTAGTTCTTTGCTAATAGTGTTTCTATCTTAGAAACATGCAGGTGTTCTTCTGCGCTGCAAGGATATTACATGATAGGCTGAAGGATGGGAGAGTTAAGTCAGGATTAGTTCAGCCGCCTTTTTCTGTACTTCCAGCTATTTTGGAATTTTTCCTTCCTTTTGAGGTTGAGTGGTTTTGGGACGCTGCACCCGGTTTCCAGCAACTTTTCCTTGCAACACCGGGTAGAATTGTGAGGACCCCGGCCTCGACCACTCTTGTTTTAAATATAAAGACAACTTCTCAAAAAAAAGAAAAAAAAGAAGAAAAAAGAGGGTGAATAATGGATTTTTTTATTTTTATTTTTGGGAAGAAAATGGATTATAGGCCTCAACTGCCCACAAATGTGAAAAATGAGAATAGTTCCTCTAGAAAATCGAAAGATACACCGCCATTACCTCCCCATATTCTGTCTTTTGTGCGTGTGGTGCGTAGAGCACGGAGGCCCTACAGACTAGGCCGACGATGCCCTTCACTTGAGGGACAACAGAATTGTGGCTATCCTAATTGTATCTGACAGAAATTGCGGCCGCATCTCTATGCATCCGACTGCAATCGCGTCCACACACAGATCAGTCGACAAAGTTAAGTCTGGGTACGGCCTTAAATGATAACCACCCCCAGCGAATAGCGCGTTCAGCGTGGGAATGTTTACTGAGGGCTACTCACAACTAGCGCTTTCCAATTATTGCCGGACGTAATTAAGGTCAGATACATCCACGCCCGGCCGTAAATGCGGTCAGGCACATTTAAGATAGCGAGAGTGAGTGCGCCCGGAGACTGGGTACATGCATTTCTCACGACAAAAAAGGAGAACGGCGAAGGTAACAAAAGCACACCACCTGATTACAACATATCCTCCACATAAAAGTTTGCTCTCTTCTCTCTCTCTCTCTCCCTCTCTCTCTCTCTCTCTCCTACACTTCAAAGACCACGTTGTGCTTCCGTCCCTGTGCCTTTCTCCCCCCCCACCTCTCCCCCCGTCCACACACACACACACACACACACAAACACGGACACACATCCAACCTCCTGATATTAACCCGCTTAAGAGCCGATGACAGTCCGACAAAACAGTCTGGCACAGTCATGCTCTTTTCTGTGGCGTTGTGTATAGCGAATATGACAACACACACACACACACACACACACACACACACACACACACACACATACACGTGCATACACGCGCATACAGACGCTAGCCTTCCTGCCGGTTAGCCTTCCTGCCGGTATAAGTGAGCGAGCGGCTTCATGCAACAAAACGGTCTGAAGTTTTCCTTGCAGACGAGTATCCAAGGGACACCTGCCGACACCCCTTGAATGATATGGTTCTCCTCCATGCCGGCAATGCTTAGGTGATGTCCACGGGAGAAACAAAAGCGTCCAAGCGCTCGACACCGCCGAGAGCCATCGATTCATTCAAGCCCCGATACCTATCTCTGCAAAGTAGACGAAAGACGACTCTCTCCAGACATGAGTTGTCCTCCTCCCTTCCCTCCCTTCCCTCCCTTCCCTTCTTCCCCCGTCCTTTCACATACTGAACCCGAAACTATTCTTCCGCACTCCCTCTCCCTCTACCTCCACCCCAACCGCTTGTCGCAATAATAGACTACCGCAATGGACAGGGGATAGAGCATCAGAACCATGACAGCGGTCAGCGACGAGACAGTCTTCCGTGAATAGCCGATGAGTCCGACGACAACCACTGTGATGAGGATGACGAGCGATTCACTGGAGAACTCCCAGGACAGGTGGCGCACATAGATGAGCGTAAGGAAGATGGCCAAGCACAGAGTATTGTTCATGGCTACGGATCCGTAGGCCTGACCGAGTGCAAGAGAGATAGACCTTTTCCTCTTCCTGGTAGCGAAGTTGAAGGACGACACAAGCTCGCTTGAGCTCGAGGCTATGGGTGCCACAACAAATGCCACGAAGAAGCGTGGAATACCCGAGGCCCGAGAGAAGGCGCTTATGGAGCTCACCAGAGGACCAGCAAATATGGCGACAAGAGTGGTTCCTAGCAACATATACCAACTAGCCCACGAGTACACTTGTGCTGGAGTCATTCTCGTCTTCTTCTTGTTGTCTCGCTTCTTGGACATCCTCCTCTCCCTCTCCGTGCTAGCATCCGTGCCGTCGGCTCTAAAGTCTTCTCCTCCTCCTCCTCCGTCCTCATTCTCTCTCCTTTCTTCCTCATGACCACCATCTCCTTCTCCTCCTTCTTCGTCTTCCGTGTCACCATCCGTCACCTCCATCATCATATCATCTTCTTCGTCCGCATCTCCTCCTCCTCCTGCTCCTTCCTCCTGGCGTAGCTCAGCGTACCGTTCTCGCGCTCTCTCCGACTGCGTCCGCCAGTAGCTTGTCCGGCCCAGATTGACAGCGTCCACGCGATCGAACGTCCGCTTTGTATCGATGAAGCTGACGATGGCCGACACGAACTCGTCTTTCTTGGTAAGTCTGTCCATATCCCGATCCATGGAGGCGAAGAGTGCAGAGACCCTTTCGCTGGCATCGGTCTTCATGAGGTCGGGAGCAAGACCGAGCAGCAAGGCCTTCATCTCTGCCATGTTCAGCTGGCCATCCTTATCCGAGTCAGCGGCGTCGAACAGCCTCTCGATGGCATAGCGGTTAGGCCGACCATTGGGCTTGACCAACCCTCCGTAAGTGATGCTGTGCTCAGCTATTCCCCTAAGGAACTCGTCTCGCAGCCAATTAATCCTAGCTTGCCTGATCCTCTTCTTCTGCAGCCATGGATTAGTCACCTGGTACACACAGTAGGCTCCAAAGCCGACCCATGCAAGGACCAGAGCCATAGCATCGGCTGCTCGCTCCTTCTCCTCCCTCTTCCCAGCCATCAACGGCAGCTGCAACACCACATAAGGCAGGCAAGTGAGGATCATGATGCCCGCACCCACACGCGTATCGTCATCGACAGTGACTCCGGTCCGAGTAAGAGACCACGGGACCGCAAGCTTCTTCTCCTGGGCCTCTCCGCGTGGACCTGTCAGATCACACCGGCCAGCTATCACGAAACCCGCCCAGCCGATGGTCATCAACACCACAATGCTTCCCGCCAACACCCCCACTCCCACCGAGACCTGCTTCTGAGCCGTCTCTCTATCCCCACCAACACCGGATGCCAAGATAAGGAGGGAATCTGGAAACGCTCCCAGTACGGGCAAGATCAGCCCACCAATCAAACCGGGGCTCAAGACCCGAAGCAGGAGATCACTCCCTTTCGAGATGAATCTAGCTGCATACAGTACAATGGCTCCATACGCCCCCATCAGGAACAGATTGCCGCCCACGTTCTTGGAACAAGGGAGGAACCCATAAGGCTCAGGACAAGTCACATCCTCCCCTCCTCGATTCCTCCCCAACAGCAGCAGCGTTTCTGACTCTTTTCCCCCGTCCTCGGACTCTTCGCTATCATACACTTCGAAATTCTGTATTCTCACCTCCTCCTCCTCCTCCTCCTCCTCCTCCTCCCTCTCCTTCTCCTCCCTTAACTGGTCATCATTCCCCCACAACCCTTGATCGTTGACTCCTTCGACGGGTGCAATCACCCCGACTTTCCTCAGATAGTTTGCAGCTTTAGCTCTACTACTCGAGTCAACGACGATCCTCCCACGTGACTGCCCGTGGTTATCCAATCGTCGGTCGTTGCTGCCCGTGGCCACCCAGTCCACTCGCTCGCCGAAGTCAACAGTTGACCGTCCCAGGCTTGCGGCTTGATCATCGTCGTCCTCTTCTTGCACTTGTCGGTCTCCTTCCCTTCCCCTTCTCACCAGTGTTCTCTGTCCTCCTCCCCCACCTCCCCCACCTCCTCCTCTTTCTCTTGGCTTTGTCAATGTCACTGTGTCGTACATGCCCAAGGCCACGGCCGACTTCGTCGTCATCACCAGAGCGACCAGAATTGCAATCCACCAACTCCGGGCCATGGCGTCCAGCTAGCCTCCCGCCGTTGCGCTCCTTCACGCTTGTTCCAATTGGTAGCCTTAGACCAATGCGTCTCCGCGCACCGCTATTTCTTACCGCCGATATCCCCATCCGCTTCCCCACCCGGCGCACGTCTACATTTATTTATCTGCCAGCAGCTTATCACCCAGAAGAGATGTGCCCCCATAACATGAAATTGTCGCATGCATTCTGAATATTTTGGAAGGCTTGAACGTATGACCTGTTTCTTTGTCGACTGTTACAGTACATGTGTCTGGTCATTCAGTCACGTGCGCTGGGAGCATGCCTTTCTTACCGTCGATAGCAGACTCTGAGGTAACCGTCTAACAGCAGCTGTCGTTGGGGAAAATTTCAGAGTACATACAGCGACAATGACCCTGCGTTTGGTTCGGGTGAAGACGGTAGTTAAGGGCCTGAGCGGTCGTGACCTGTGACCTGCGACATGTCGCACCTACTTTTGCTTCCCGAGCGTTTCCAAGCGAACACGCGGCCCCGGCGAGATGGACGGACTAAGAAGAGATCGTCGTTGATGTTCGGAATAGATGCGCAACATCGTGCAAGAGCACTTCAACGACATCATGGGCAGCCCACCAGGAGCCTGCACGTACGTTTCACGTCCCGAGCGTTTTCAGGCACAACACCTGTTTCATCCTACCTATACCAATCTAACCGTGAAGACCGACTACCTATTACCACTACCTTCCCAGGGCTCCCGGTTTTTTTTTTTTTTAAAGCTATATTCTTCTCTCAATTTCACCTCAAACTACCTACCTACCACTACTCCTAATTGTAGGCACACGGGGAGCCCCGTAGCAGCCAGAACCGTGTTCATGAGAGAACATGCGGGGGCTGCTCCCGACCTGCAGCTCCCCGTTGTTTTTTTTTTTTTTTTTTTTTTTATTTTTCTCTCAACTTCTGTTTTTTTGCCTTTCACTACCTACTCCTAAGGCTATCTAGAGGGGACCCCTGCAAGCGTAGTTTCCTCTCACTGTGAAGGGGAGATTTCATGTTGCCCCTTATGGTTAGGGTATAGGGTTGGGGCCGCCAGTGGTGGTCTGGCCAACACAAAGATCGAGACCAGGGCTCCCGTTTTTCACTCAAGTGCGGGCTAATCCTCTCCGAACTTTTTCTTCTTTTTTTTTTTCCCTTTTTTTGCCTAGTTGAAGATGCGAACCTGCAAATGCTATTCAGCGGCCGAGCGCGGTCGGTTAGGCACGCAAGTGGCATTCAGGAGGTTGTGGGTTTGAGCCCTCGGCACGAACGTGGCATTCAGGACGTTGTGGGTTCGAGCCCCATGATGCCTGTGGCACGCTTAGTGCCAACATTGTGATAGTGGGCTAGTAGCGTCTATGAACAAGACGGGTGTGAGTGCGAGATTGAGTGGGTGGTGTGTAGGAGTGTGTTGGCCATAGCCACTGCTGCTACTCGATGGGGGGGTTGTGGGTGCAGCTACTGGCTTTTTTTTTTTTTTTTTTTTGTAAAAGCCCATATTGTTGCAGAGGTGGGATACTAGACAGATGACAGTCACCCACAGTAATCGGCCACTCGCTTGTCCAGATGAACCCCTCGGAAGACCCCACCCACCCTTCCTCTCATCTTTTTGTCCTGGTGCACCCCCACCCCCCCTGTCCTACCCTAGTGTTAACCACCCAGGACCATCACCCATCACCATCTTGGCCGGGTGGCCTAATAAGACAGCAGTTGCAGGCTTTGCCGTACCCCCGTTCACCGTTCACGGGGTCTGTGGATGGAGACCGGTCATGGAGTTCACGGAGTTCACGACACCGGAGTTCATAGAGTTCACGGAAAGCGGTTT
>BFEA01000111.1:1258338-1287585 GCA_003427395.1 Chara braunii | reverse complement strand
AAACACCACTCTTTAGTGGTTGGCCCGTTCACAAAAAAATCACCAAATGAACGGCCAGTCACCTTCAAGTGACCGGTGCCGGTCATGTTCACGGGTCCAGCACTGGTTGCAGGGACCCGGGCTAAGCAGAGACTCCTACCCCCTGCTCAGCCCCGGTTGAAGCAGACGCCGTGCTGGCAGGATTGCACGGGGGCTTCGGGAGCTAGGTTTGAACATGCTACTACAGGTCTTCATGAGGGTGCACAGTGACTCCCATCTAGCGCAGTAGACTACAGATAGCCTTGTTGATAGCCTAGCAGATAGCTTCATTGATAGCCTACTAGTCGATAGGGGGATCGATACCCCTAGTTGATAGGTAAGTTGATGTCCTACTTGATAGATGAGTTGATATCCCAAGTGATGACCTAGTTACTAGGCCAGTTGTAGTATGCACACTATTTTTAACTACCATTTTGTCAAAACAGACTTTTTTTTTTTTTTTTTTGAACGGAATTGAAACTGAGTTATTTGACCGAAAACACATCCGAATTTTTGGCTCCTGAGGGTTCGGCGTTCTTTTTTTTTTTTTTTTTTTGAGACAACTGCGCCTGTGACTGCTGCACAGTTCAGAATTCGCAGAAATAACAGTCCACTGCAAGATTGGGCCGTGAGCAGTTCGAAACAGCAAAAGAAACTGCGGTTTAGACGGCCTACTGGTTCGATAATGGGCAAAAACGGGAGGTCGCCTGTGCTAACATGTACCCGTAGCAGGCCCTCCCGTTTTTTTTTTTTTTTTTTTTTTTTTTTTGAAATAGCATAGTTTCCATATAGCTGCAAAAGGAGGCCGGGAATCCCTCCACATTTCAACCCGGGAAAGTCACCAGTCCTCAATGAGGCTTCACTGGAAACCGGGTCCAGTGTCCCATGCTCCTATCGATAGACATGCTATTTCTACAAAAAGGGAACTGGTCCGTCTCATCTGATCAATCCTGATGTTACGCTGGACCATAACCAATCATCAAAAGACTACTCAACACTCTGACCCTACTGCTGCCTAACTCTACTAAGTAAAATGAGAAAGGAATTTTATCTTGCATGAGTGAATTTTTTGTAAATTAAAAACAGTAAATATAGAAAAATTCCCTAGATAGCAAACCGAAAGGAGAATCGGAGCAGTGAAGAAGCGAGGTTGATCACCTTACCCCTCTTAGGGGTTGAGTCCAGCGAAAGGAATTTTCTTTAATTAAAATCTTTTATTTGCTATTTATATACTATAAATTAAAAATAAATAGCTAGGGTGTGTCAAATTGAGAGGCGCGACTCCCGCGCTACTCCCTAAGGGTCACCTAGCCTACCCCTAGTCAGTAGAGTAGAGCTAGTCGATTTCCTCTACCTAAAAGGGATTTTTTTATTAAATTAAACCTATTAAAATTCCTTAAAAATATAAATATGGCTTAGAAAATAGCAAAACAGTGCGGAGGAACCTTTTAGCTCTTTTCTTGGTCAGGGAAGGGCTTCTTACTCCAGAGAGGTGGCTGGAGCGGCCGCAGGCAGCGTTCCCTCGAACAGGGCACACGCTTTGTATTCGAGGGAACTCCACTATAGGGTCTGTTTGCTTTGTTTAGGGTCGGGATTCCGACCTTTGACACCTTAGAGGACTCTTGGGATAGATTGGAGATAGATCGACAGCGTTTTATTGGGGCTCCCAACGAAGGGAGGCGAAGCGCTGCCAAATTTTTTAGAAATCGACAGTCTGTTTCCACTATCCTTCACTTTCTCTACCCATTTCTCTTACTACGTCCTCTCTAGCCATCAGTTGGATGTGTCCGCTAGCGCAGGTAGAGGTCTACGAGGCCAGTAGCGCTTGGGACGTGGAGCCCCCTGAGCTCATAGAGGGGGATCTGGTGGAGCTCACGATTCCCGCGCGCAGCGCCCGATATACCGACGGCCAGTTTGCGTGGAGGTCCATTGTCTTGTCTGCGGACGTGTGGCTCTGGGCGCACAGAGAGCACCGGCCTGGACAAGGGGTGGGCTTAGTGAGAGCCTACCTGTACTTAGGACCGGACCCGGTCAAGGAGGCCGCGCTGAGCCTCGCTACGACAGGGACCAGTGACGCGGTTAGCAGGGCTTTACGCTACCCGAGGGACGAGGTCGCCGCCTTCCGAGCGGAGGACTCGAGCGACCCGCTGACGCTATTTCACGGACGCCCTCCTCTTGATATCACAAGCGAGTTTGTGATAGCGCGAGACCGGTTTTTCCCGTACAGCGTTTTGAGTCTGCGGGCGGTAGTCCCTGCGTTCGTTGTAGAGAGCATCTTTGGAGGTATAGGCGGAGTGGTCGAGGCATACTTAGCCTATCAGGATCTCAAGGTCCTTGCCAGGGGGCGCGGTGACCTCGACTACCTCTATTATTCGCTTGCGACCGGTGGGCCTCGTTGGAGGGACGAGAGGGTTCGGCTTATAGAGCTGATCCGTTCGATAGATGACGAGTGGCCCCAGTCTCCGTGCGTTTGGGATTAGCTGGACCGTGAGCTCCGAGCAGGCCCCGAGTACGTGACCTGCATCGGGAGACTCTTCTCAGACGACTAGGGTAGCTGGTGGAGTGAGGACCCTGGGCGACCTCTGATACACGGCTATCAGTTAGTAGAGTATTATCAGGCTATAGGAAAGGCTCCATATCGCGTCGAGGACGAGTTCGACGATGAGGGTTGGGAGCGAGAGGACGACGAGGACGCGTGGGAGACGAATTGGGTTGACCCAGAGAGTGAGGTTGACGAGGAGGAGGACGACACGGCAGACGCGCACTTCCCATGCATAGGAGTACCGATTAGGGCCTAGGCAGGTTGTGCGGCGAGACGAGTGCGAGTTAGGCTAGCGGTGAGACTCGGCAGTAGAGATAGAGAGTGAGATAGAAGTTCCTGCAGACAGATGGTAGAGGAGATCGAGAGAGTTGACCTACCCTTTGGTGATTTCAGATGGCCTAGACCGCCCGAGATCATAGCTCCCGACTTGGTGGAGCTTGACCTACCGGCCAGATGCGTCACTGAGCCAGGGCTGATTGACCATTGGGGGTCGACTCGGCTGGGGCCAGACGTGCACCTATGGTCATATACCGTTCAGACTTACGAGTCTGATCCGCAGAGGTGGCGGGCGCCTGACACGACGTCCATAGAGGCCGTAGGGCATATTTATTACTCACGTGAGGTGAGCGGCATCGTCTATATCCAGGGCTTAGTGCATGGGTTCTGGCAGTATGAGAGAGAGGTGAGGGAGATCCTGACAGGCGTGATAGAGAGTGCACGAGAGGGGATTGAGGATCTGTATGGGCCTGTCAGGGAGACGAGGATTACGTTTCGGATAGGAGGGTTTGCTTTCCCGACAGTCCGACTACGCGCCAGGTTCCCGGTCTTTCTAGTGGAGCAGCTTTGGGGCTTGGGGTGTGTCGTGGAGAGATATTTCGCGGCTCTAGAGCTCGACGGACTAGCTAGAAGGCAGACGGATAGGGACTGGATTGCCTACGCACAGTTCGTAGGCGGGCCTCTTACCGGAGAGAGGGGGATACAACTCATTGAGTTCTTACGTGCTCTAGCACCTACAGCAGACCCCCACTTTTTTTTCCCGGACCAGCCCTTGGAGTTCTGGCTGGCACTAGATAGGGAGGTCCAGAGACCAGTGGATAGTTTGGAGGGGGTCGGACGACTCTTTAGCGAGACTCCCGGTGATAGGCCTGCTTCCCTCATCTCTATCTGGGAGTTGGAGGAGCATTACCAGGGGATATATCCAGATAGAGAGGAGCTCGGTTGGGACGCAGACGATCGAGATTGGGAACGCCTCAGCGATACAGACCCTTGGGGACAGGACGTGAGACCGTGGGGAGACGTGCCTAACGCAGGGCAGGGCGAGATTGGCGCCAATATAGACGGACCGCAGGAGGACGGCTGGGGACATCTCCTTCAGGCCGATGGGCAGGAGGATATCCCATGGGGTCAGGGGGTAGATAAGGATGGAGATGAGGATATGCCAAATGCGCGAGACGATTAGTGGCAGGGCATATCCGGGCGTAGCTTAGAGAAGAGAGTAGGAGATCGGTTAGTAGGCACGGGGAGAAAACTTTAGGCAAGACGAGAGTGGTAGTAAGAGCAGGAAGGGATGGCAGACATGGATACACTAAGAGTGACTCTTTCCTTACGACGAGATAGGACGGGCGGCTGGGAAGAAGAAACGTTGGACAATGTTGCGCGACAGATCAGACTCATGACGGAGCATGCCCTGGAGATACGGAGAGGCCAGAGATACGTCGAGTTTACTATCTACTTCCATGGAGCTGACGAGAGAGTGCACAGCACCTACTCAGCCATACTGGATCTGAGTGGGAGAGTTGTCTGAGGAGTTAGCAACATCGTGAGATAGGATGCATCGAAGGGAGTAGGGTGATACAGATCGAGTGGCGAAGTGGAGATGAGGAGTGACTCGGCGGCTTGGCTAGCTTATGTTCTCTTACGAGAGTCCGAATCCTATAGCGTGAGGAAACTTGTAAGACCCAGAGAGACAGCTGTTGGATATGATATTCCTCTTCCTGTGAGGCTAGAGGAGACAGGCTGTGTTCCGATACGTTACCTTGGAACTCGGCTGGCAGAGGGACTTTTCCTTTGGACGGTGATACTAAAAGATAGATGACCCGATAGAACTCATGACCTAGAAGGGGTGGGACATCTGATAACGGACAGAGCTCATGATTTAGACATAGGATTGACACTCGCATGGGCCAGCAGGGCTTGGTGGAGAAACGAGTTGTTGGTCAGAGTGATCGTTAATCAGCAACTGGCGAGACTCTCTGGAGGAAGGTCGTACTAGAGTCGCTTGGTATACGGACCTCCGCATCCGACCTTCTACCCGAGAGAGGGTTGGCGATTTGGACTTCCTACGTTCGTAATAGGGCAGACCTATGGGAGCGTAGACCGTCTGAGTGTAGCAGTGGACCACACACTTTACACGCTTTGGGAGGGCTTAGCTCCCCGTTTCAAGGAAGCGTACTACGCCATTTGTGTAAGGTGGGGGTCACCCAGCAGAGATGCGCTTGACGACATCATAGACGTTACTTGCTGGGTGGACTGACTGAGGCCAGTCGATCTGATTAGGTACTGTAGGAAACGAGCGGAGATTGATTTTGTGGGGCTGGAAGATGTGAGGTTTCTCTTCGAGGTCCAAGCTTAGGGAATGCCGGGGAGAACGGCAACTGTGGTGCGCATAGATAAGCAACTGGTAAGCACAGGGTACACTGTGACGGTACTTCTCCGAGCATACATAGATGAGGACTTGACGGTGAGGGAGTGCCGACTACGAGCCAGGGATTTGATCCGCGAGCATAGAGTTGATGTACTGGCGCAGGTGACCTTCCAGACCTCGATTTCCTATGATGTGATGGTATGGTCTGATGGTTATATGTGTGTGGAGCACTACCACGATGAGACGGTAGCAGAGGCTAGAGCGAGGGTATGAAAATGAGCTGGAAAGAGATGTGGACAGAGTATGGAAGAGGAGAGTGAGGCGGTCGGAAGAGTAAGAAAGCGCATTAAAGAACCACTGTTGAACCAGGTGAAGGAGTTGGGAAACAGGATAAGGGAGAACGGTTCGTGCCAAGATGAGGGCAAATTGCGTAGGGTCGTGCTCGCGACGAGAGAGTTAAAGAGTCTGTTCCGCCAAGATAGAGAGATTATCCAGGCGTGGAGATCAGACTTTGTGGAGAGGGTAAAGGCGAGAAACCTATCACGCGAAGGAGCTAAGGAAAAGTCTGCAGAGGACGTAACAACAGAGGACAAGGTAACGCAGGAGGAAAGCAGCAGGGCATGAGCGGAACTGCACTATACACGACGGACAGGTACCCATTGCATGTGGTAGGGAGACAGGACGGACCGTTGGTGTTAGTGATCGCAGAGCTCCAGCTCCATACCAGGTTGTGCATAGTAAAAGAGGCAGAGTGTTTTCCCCGTGCGCTGCGAGAGGCTAGGGGAACAGGACTTTGGATTGGAGTGGAAGAAGGACGAAGGATAAAGTACGTACTACGCACGACACCATTCGATGGGTGACCTCTGATAAGGGCGTGGTACGAGACGCCCAGAGAGACTGAGAGGTTGAAGATAAGCGAAGCCAGGAGAGCTGGGGAGCTAGGGAGAGTTGTGGTAGATGGAGCGATACTCAGGGTGCTAGCTGCTCACGACCGATACTGGAAGGAATCGATAAAGACTTTAGAGGTCATAGAGGATAGTGGAGATGAGGAAGATTTTGAGACGTTCTATGAAATATTGGAGTTGTCAGCGATGAGAATACGAGCGGCTATAGCACTGACTCTCCTCAGATGCTAGACAAATGGTCTTGAAGCTGTCTGGGAGTTAGAGGAGGAGAAACAGAGATTGTAAGCTCTTGGAAAGATAGTGGAGGTCAGTGAGGTCAGATGGGAGGCTTTAGATGGCAGTGGGAGGAGAGTTTCCTCCGTTCGCGGGCTACACGATTCAGGACGGACTAGATGATCTAGTGAGGAGGACGGAGATAGACGCTCGAGGACTCTTGAGGGGTGCCAGTCAGGAGATATTGGTTAGGCTTGGGACTGCGATCTGCAGCAGGTGTAGAGATCCTGTCACGGGTGTAGTGCAGATCAGGAGAGGCGCGACCTTGTTGGCAGATCCCGAAGGAGAGGTTTACATAGACACAGGGATTCTTGGGATAGAAGGTGAGCACGAGGTCCGCGACCGGAACGGAGTATTGGTGGCGGTGATCAGGGCAGTCGAGAGCTAGTATTGGAGACGAGCGCGAACCGTGAAAAGTAAACAGGTCCGGACTGCGAGTTCTGTCACAGGTTCGGGCTGCTGCGAGTTCTGTCACAGGTCCGGGCTGCTGCAACTGTCATAGGTCCGGGCTGTAACGCCTGGCGTGAGTGCCCAACTACAACTTCTGGTAGCCTATGGAACCAGACACGATGGGGTCACAACCGACCACGGGCGAAGCAGGAGAGGAGTACAGGACATCGCCCGACCGAGCACTGAGGGATCTGAAGGAACGAATTAGGCAGGGAGCACCGCTGAGATGGGCTGACCAAACCAATGACGGAGAACCCGACGTAATGGGCGAGTCGGTCGTGACAGAGCTGCAGGAGACTTTGAAGACTGGGACTTCGAGCGCTCGACAGGAAGCGACGACATGACGCTCCCCCGAGTATGAACGGAGAGAAACCAGGGCGGATAGGCACGGGGACGACTGGAGAGAGAGTTAACGAGATTCCTATTGGAGGGACAGAGACAGGGATAGAGCACCGCCCCAGCGTGTCTTCGACCCCCAAACGGGGGAGTCACATCCGCTTCCTTACGAGAGCAAGGACCGCTATATTATTACGCACAAAGCCTCTGAGCCTCCTAATTTCAGGAGCTATGGTATCACAAAATATCTGGAGAAGTGGAAGCTTCATGCTAGCCTGAGTCAGTGGTCGAAGGAAGAGATTATAGAGAACTTCCTATTTAATGTGGATCCAAGTCTCGGCAAAGAAGTAAAGGAAGCCTGACCGAAGGATGGGAAATGGACTACGTATAAGAAGAACCTCATTGAGCTTTACAAATTAGAAAATAAGAAGTACTCCATCAAGGACCTTGAGACTATGACTCAGGATGAGGACGAGAGCGTACGGGCGTTCGAGAAACGTTTTCAGAAGATCTCTGACGTACAGATGAAGAAGGGGAAGATCTCAGAAGTCGAGCGCTGTACAATCTTCATTGGACACATGTCCAAAGGTAGACAAAAGAGCATACTTAGAGATCTCCCACGCGACAAGCTTGACTTCCCTGAAGTCCTAAAGCTCGCGATAAAGGCAGAGGCAGACGACTACAAGGACTTGGTCTGGAGGGGAATGAGGGGACGTGACTTCCCCCTCTATAAGGAGTATGTCACTGATGAATGTCCTGATTTCAATGACTATCCCTGGTCAGAAAAGAATGAAGCAGTGGCCGAGGAAGTGAAGGAGATAAGGGACATGGTACCACTTCGCTGGGACCGTAGGAACACCGATTCCTGGAGGAGTGTCGAGGATAGGAATCCCCGAACGCTAACTGATTATCGTGCGAGGGAAAGGGAGAGAGATGATGAGTCATGGCGACAAAGGGATGATGAGATAGACCGGGACCGCAGGACTCGCGAGACATATGGACGAGCTAGAAGACAAGATGATTACTCGCGTAGCCCTCGTTGTGAGGCTGATGGGGGTAGAGGCGACTCTCGCGGCCGGTGGGAGTCAGATCAGGGCCGGCGAGACGGATACAGGGATGGCAGATATGAGAGATCGGACCGAGATGGATATAGGGACGACAGATATGAAAGGTCGGATCGAGATGGATACAGGGGTGGCAGATATGAGAGGAGAGATCGAGACGGAGACCGACGAGATAGCTCGCGCGGAAGATATGACCGCGGGGGATTCTCGAGAGAACAGCGCGACGATTCGCGGGGGTGGTACGACCGAGGAGATCGACGCGATGAGTCACGCGGACGATACGACCTTGGAGACCGCCGGAATGACTCACGGGGGCGAAATGAGCAAGGAGGGTCTGGAGGAGATCGCCGAAATGATTCACGCGAACGGAATGAGAGAGGGGGATATGGCGCGTCATCTGATCCGTATCCGAAGTCCCCTGACCCTAGAGCGGCCAGGGGTTCGATCTCTAGGAGCGCAGACGACAGGCCATCCACTTCTAGGAACTCTTGCGTCTACTTTAGAGGGGATGATCATATCAAGAGAGACTGTCCGGATCTTAAATGGGAAATAGATGAGGGACTTGTCGTGCTTGATGATCGCAAGTATGTCAAGTGGGCAGATGATCTAGGAAACGTATCAATGTTCCCTTCGATGAAGGAGAATGTTGAAGCAAGGAGAGTAAAGTCGAGTAAAGGAAAGGAGCCGGTTAGGAGTCACAGCATCAAGATAACTTTCGAAGGAGATATGGCAACCACACCCATAAGGGTGGCAGCTACCAAGTCGGCGAGGGGGTCTACATCAAGGAAGACCGATACGGATTACGTGATGGCAAAGAAGGATGGATAGCGGATCGATGGAGAGGAGGTTATTCTTTCACCGCGAAAGCGGGGAGTGAAGAAGTTCTTGATGAAGAGTTCGCTGGATGAGATTTACACGGTCGAGCCACTGAGACGGGTCCTTCGGCAGCCCATGCAGTGCTCTATTCTGGAATATCTGGCAGCATCAAAGCTGGCTCGCGACGAGTTACAGCTGATCACGCGAAAGACTCGCATACCTCTATCAGAGGACGCTCAGATGGCCCCAAAGGCGGATGCTCCTGTTGTAGCAGTATCAGAGGTGACAGCTAGAGCAGATCGCATGGCGACAGTTCTACTCGATGGGATGGAAGGCGTGCCTCCAGACAAGTTTTACATACTTGGAAGTGGGACCGTGGAGGCGATCCTAAACGACGGAGCGGTTCTAGATGCTGTGATCGATAACGGTAGTGAGGTTGTCACTATAGACAAGGATCTGGCAGAGCGAGTTGGACTGGGACTCGATAGGTCATACCTATTCGAGATAGAGTCAGCTGATGGGAGAAAGCAACAGATCACAGGGGTTTGTCACAAGGCAGCCATAGAGGTCCAAAGGGTACGAGTGACCCTGCCAGTCTTTGCAGTCAAGAACTGCAGCTCTGACCTGCTCTTGGGACGGACGTGGTTGAGCCATGTGCATGCGGTGACGATAGAGCGACCGGACGGGAGCCAGACACTGTCCATTAAGAAGCTAGATTAGACGCGGGTTATGATTGAGACGGTGGTGCCTCGAGATCCGAGGAACAGAGCAGCTCTCGCTGTGGGTGCGGGACCCAGTGATCAGGTTACGTCATTGCCTATCTCCGTCCGCGCGGTGCGATTTTGCGAGAAGAAGTACAGACCTCTGCTCACAGAGGAAGAAGGTCGGATTGTAGAACTGGAAGATTTAGGGAGTCGGCTGATAGTGGACGGCAACTCGTATCCAAAGGAGGCAGATGAGGAGTTTGGCGGCGTGGTATCTGTGTCTTTTTTAAGGGCACGGCCCCCTATGGGGGGCTACCCAAGCGACACAAGCGAGTAGCTCCCAAAAAGTTAAGCCAGCGGCGGTGGGCCGCGAGCGATCTGCACTGGAAGGGATATCGGAAGAAGAGATCGCAAAGGAAATCAAAGAAAGAAAGAAAAAGGAGCCGCAACGCCTAACGGAAGAGAGGATAGCAGGGATGGACATCGGGGATGAAAATCTGACCCCACATGAGCGGGAACGTGTGATAGAAATCTTAAAGACGTGCGATAAGGCTATAGCTTTCAGCGACGCGGAGCGCGGTAGGGTTGACCCTCGATACGCTAAGCCAGCAAGGATTTACACCGTTCCATATGTTCCATGGAATGACGCAGGATGGAAATACGCCCAGAAGGAGAAGGAAGAGGTTATCGCTTTCCTGAAAGAAAAGATGGTTTCTCATGTTGCAGAGCCATCTGACAGCGCTTATGCTAATCGATGGTTCTTCCTACGAAAGCCGAATGGCAAGATCCGGTGGATCCAGGACCTTCAGAAGGTCAACGCGGTGACGATTCGAGACGTAGGCTCCATGCCTCACGCCGACTTACTGGCTGAAGGCGCCGCGGGCTGGTCGATTTATTCGGTCTGTGATCTGTTCTCAAGCTATGATGAGGTACCGCTTGATCCCAGGGACAGGCACCTCACGACTATGCACACGTCATTGGGACTGATACAGATGATGGTCGTCCCTATGGGTTGGACTAATGGGGTAGCCGTTTTTCAGAGAGTCATGGTAGCCGTCCTCAAGGACTTTATTCCTGAGAAGGTTGAAGTCTTCCTGGATGACTTTCCTATAAAAGGACCAGTAAAGAAAGATGAGACAGAGGTCGTGTCAGGAGTTAGAAGATTCGTCGAGCAGCACCTAACCGATATTTGCGCGGTACTTGAGCAGCTGGATGATGCAAATTTGACAGTCAACGGAATGAAGAGCCGGTGGGTCGTCTCGACTATTAAGATCTTAGGCTTTATCTGCGACTCGAGAGGACGCCGAGCGGATCCTGCAAAGTTAGACAAACTCCTAAATTGGTCGTCGTCATTGCATAGTGCTACAGAGGTCCGTCAATTTCTGGGAGTGGTCGGATATTGGCAGATTTTCATACGCAAGTATGCGGAGAAGGCTGAGTCATTGAGGGTACTCCTTCGGAAACTGAAAAATTCTACTAGGATTCTTCCCAGGAACTCGCTATGCAAGAGCTTAAAGATGAATTTAAGGAGGGAGGGCGCGTATTGGGCGTGTCATTCTTTGATGATGAGGCCGGGAGGCCCTTCATAGTATCCACGGATGCTGGACCTTGTTCAGTTGGTGGGCTGCTGTCTCAGAAGGACGCTGAAGGGAAGGAAAGACCGTTGAGATTTGAGAGTAGGACACTTAATACGGCTGAGCGTAACTACAGTCAATTCAAGAAGGAAGTGTAACATGTTCTGTGGTGTCTAGACATGTTCAGACACTATATCTACGGACGGCGATTCATCTTAAGAGTAGATCCCACAGTGGTCGCCTCTGTCGTCCAGAAGGACTTTAGTCTGAAGGACCCGACCATCGCACGATGGTTAATACGGATTCGACTCTATGATTACACAGTTGAGAGAATATCGGGTACTAAAAATGTCGTGGCGGACGGCCGTTCTCGGATCCCTCTGGAGGCCGAGCGTCCGATAGTGGTTGGAGCCGAGACGCACCGATCGATTCTTGGTTAACCTTTACGAGGGCAAATACCGAACGATCGGACTACATTTGTCAGGAGAGGAGAGTCAAGATTCAGATATCCGGAGACAAGCGGCCCAGTACTGCCTTAGAGCGGGCCATCTATTCCAAAGGTCAGTCGGGTCGGGGATGCCCCTACGAGTAGTCTGTGATTCTGAAGAGAGACAGACGATAGTTGTGGAGCTTCACGATGGGGTTGACGGACATCATAGAGGAGTCAAAGGAACCTACGAAAAGGTACGCAAACTGTACTGGTGGGAGGGACGGTATAAGGACGTCGAGAGATACTGTATAACCTGCGAGGAGTGTCAGAAGAGAGCTCTTGTGAAATACAAAGAGCCACTTCATCCATCCTATCCGACCAGGCCAGGAGAGAAGGTACACATCGATCTGGTGAAGATGCCGAAAGGAGTAGGCAATATGAACTATGTGATGAACATACGAGATGACTTCACTGGATTCGTGGATGGTAGACCTATCAGGAGTAAGTCGGCTAGGGAAGTGAAGAACTTCGTCCTAGAGTACTTATCTAGGTATGGATGCGTCAGTAAGATAGTGATGGATAGAGGGATCGAATTTCTAGCCGACGAGGTTCAGAGTGTGTTCAAGAGAGCCGGGGCGAGAGTTTCGATAGCTACCGCCTACCACCCGCAGTCAAACTCTCCAGTAGAGAGGGGACACCAGTCTCTGATAGCATCACTGTCCAAGTGGTGCAGAGGTAAGGACAGTGATTGACCACGATATTTTCGGTACGCAATATGGGCGGACAACGTCACGGTCCGGGCTAGCACTGGATACCCTCCATACACCTTATGGTTCGGGCGGCATTGTCCTCTTCCCATAGAGCTTCACGTCGACAGTTGGACTACCGTCGACTGGGCGGAAAAGATGTCCAGAGAGGAACTCATAGCTTCCCGAACAAGACAGATAGCCTACGGTTTGGAAGACAACCTTATCACGGCAGCAGATCGTCTGGCAGTGGAGAGGAACAAAGGTAAAGAGAGATGGGATAAGTGCGCGGGTTAGGAAAGAAAGGGTAAGCCTGGGAGATATGGTCCTTCTCTACGACGCAGCTCTGGAAAGGACGTGGACCGGAAAGCTAGCCAACAGATGGATGGGACCTTACAGAGTGGTTGAGGCGCTCGACTGGGGTGCCTATATGATAGCAGAATTAGACGGATCCAAGTGGAAGGACCCAGTGGCGGGTGCTAGGTTAAAGTTGTTTAGACCCAGGCCTGCACCCACCTTATCGCTGACAGGCCCAAAAGGGAAAGGGAAGGCCAAAATGGAGGATGGAGCCCCCTTGAGACGATTCGAGGCAGGGGAAAGCTCCAAGAAGAGGAAAAGAGAGGAGAGAAGGAAGGTCAAAGGGATGGCATTAGGAAAAGAGAAGAAATGGTTATTCGTGTTCAAGAGGGTCGGACGGAGAGTTCGCATTAGACAAACTGGCGGGTCGGCACCTTTCTCGGGCCAACGTCAGAAGAAAAGGGGAATCCTACTAAGGCCAAAATCCCGAAGGAAAAGGAAAGTCGAGAAACATCATCTTAGCCCCAGAACTAATAACAAACTGAAACATACGACAATTAAACCCCGACGTGGGCGTCCTTTACGGGCAATCACCCTGAAGCTCGTCCGCTTCGTTTGACGTAAGTGGCTAGGGTTCGACGGGGGCGTCGAGAAGAGGTCCGGGCTAACTGTCATGCGGCCACAAGGGATGGACCGCCTGAAATCCGCGGCTTTGGGACTTAGGCTCATAGACAAGTCCAAGTTTTGACTGTACTCTGGTTTGACCGGGCAGCGAAAATTAGGGAAACTCAGGGCACCCCTGGTTTTGGGCGCACTGAACCTTACGAGTAACCCTCAAAGATGGCAAAATGGGTAGCCGCTCCCGGCATATCCATGGACCGTCATTTCAGCCCGATCCGAGGCTAGGCCTCGAATGGCCGGCCGCAAGGGGGCATCGCGGGGACTAACCCCGCCGCAACGTTTTTGCAGCATACGACCGGGGCCGAAATGAGGCCTCGAATTTTTGTCTATTTTAGTACCATAATTAAAGATGGGGAAAAGGGATTAAGACCAGTAGGGGAGAAGAGAAAAACATAATATCCCTTAATTTCTTTATTTTTCACGGCATTTAATTCTAGGGGGAATACCCTTGTTATTTTATGTTCCCGGCAATGAAATCAAAAACATAGAAGAAGGATTAAAAATGGTAAAAGAGAAAGGAAACAAAAGGAATTCGGCCATTTATTTAAACTTTCTCGGAATTTAATTTTGGAGAATTTACGGTTAATTTACTATTTCAGACGATAGAATTAAGGAAAAGGAAGAATGATTAAAAACGATGAAAGGGATGGGAACCCATGACTATTTGGAGATTGGCCTAATTTCGCCTCGATTACCCGCCATCAGCTCTGACCCCAGATTGATCATTTTCTCTAGATTCTAACAGTTTTGACTACTGCCGATGATCGAGATTCCCTGGGTCGCTTTCCCTGGTTTGCTTGATTACTAACTTTGCCGCAGTTGGGATGTTCTGAGAGCGGGAGTCGCATGGACAGCATGGGGTGGTACTACCTTGGACCGACAGTATGGTATTTGGCTCGGAACGGATACATGGTTCAAAGAGGTTCGGTATTGTTACGGAGTGGCTGTGACCTACGGTATCCAACGTGTTCCTGGTTCGGTATGGGCTCGACGTCAGTTGTTTCGGGCTTGGGACCACTACGATGACTTCCTTTCAAGTTTACGACTACTACGGTGGCTTATTTTCTGGTTCGGACACATCGGCATGACTCAATATCAGGTTCGGAGCCACCTCAGCGGGATATTTCAGCGGCCATTTTCAAGTTCGGCACCGGTATGGCCCTTTATTTCGGGTTCGGGATGACTATGGAGGTTTATCTCTACGTCTGGGGCCGCTACGGCCATTTATCTCAGCTTCGATGCCACTACCATGATCTATTGTCAGGTCCGGGGCCACCACCGGGGTTTACTTCAGGCTCGGTATCATCACATCGGGTTATTTCAGGTACTGCACCAACGCTGCGGATTATTTCAGATCCAGGGACACGATATTGGTTTATTATCAGACCAAAACTACCTCGCCGACGACAAGGTTCAGAGATCGGTGATGAATTGGTATGGGCGCGGCACTAAGGCTCAGGTTCAGAATTTCACCGGTGTGGCTACATTCCATGGTACTCAGGTTCAGTGCGGCGTTCCGCGGTACTCTACGTGTTCCAGATTCGGAGATGGTTTCATGGTGGCAGCGTTTTTTGGGGGGTGTTCGCCGTCGGTGCGCCATCAGTGGGGTGCGGGTCACTCTATTATTTCCGGCTTTCAGCATTGCCATCTCTGTGGCCTCATACGAATATGATCTGTGCGGTTCAGTCCCCAGGTCTCGAAAGGGAAATTGCGATTCTGAAGTATTGAACTAGGAATGGGCATCGAGCGGGCGTAGACGGGCATACCGGGCCCTACGATTGTCCGGGGGCCAGCCCAGAGCAGTTTGGGGACAACGAACAACTTTGGCCTTCTCAGGACGCCCTGCATGAAGCCAAGGCCAGAGAACTGGTGAAGGGGGGGAACTCCGTTCTGAATATAGCTAGGCGGATGTTTGATAGAAGGGGAACTCGGTGCGAGCAAGGTGTCCCCGCGCATGCAAGCACGGGGCAGAAGCGTCTGCGCTCAGGCGGTTACTCCGCGTGTGCGAGGGGAGTGGGAAACCGCGAGGCGGTTGAGCACGCTTGGATAGATGATTGCTTGAGAGAGAGGGTAGGGGGAGTGTGCAAGGTGTACCCGCCCACTAGCACGGCTCGAAGCGGGCAGCGGTCAACGGCGGGAATGGCAGGGAGAGACAGACGGTGTGCAAGTCGTGGCCCGCGGCCGCTACTGGGTCGGAAGACAGGCGTTGAAGGCTGCTACAGAGAAGCCCGTTTGAAGGGCGGGGAACAAACGACCAGATTCGGACTGGGGGGGGTTGCTTGGAACATGCCCGCATCGTAAATTCGCAGGAAGCGGCAGTAGCTGGTGGTGGGATATCAGCCATACCCATTGGAGAAGAGTTCAGACTGGTGCACCAGCTATACGCCCCCCCCCCCGCTCTTCCACAGTTGACTTCGTGCCTGCTCGCTGGACAAGGGCGAGAGTTCATTTGAACAGGGATTCAATCCGGGGTGCTCGTCGCGCTCGGCAATACGTTGCAGCCTGATGTTGAGACGAGAAGAGAGTCGAACGAGCTGCATGGCGTGGGGCGGTGCTGAGTGAAGGACGAGAAGAGAGTTGACCGCTGATTCTCGGACTAAGCCATAATCTGCAACCGAGAAAACTGCCGCAGTGGCGACCCGCGAACCAATGGTGAGACATAACAAGTAAGCTCATTTTGCGACAGGTGACTGTTATGGAAAACGATCAGACCAAGAGTAAGAGTCGAGAATGCGTATTGTGCCCGGTATATCCACACAGCTCGAGTGGTATCCACTCCAGTTTGCAAGTGAACCCTTGGGTAAGTTTCGCGCGGGGGAAATAGTGAATCACACGTGCGTAATCAAGCCACAGTAAGAACGTAAGAGGCTTGGAGGGGAAAAGTCGAGGGAGAGAGGAACTGACGGAGAGTGAGAAAGTGCGAGAGTGAGAGAGCGGGAGAATGGGAAAGTGAGAGAGTGGGAGAATGGGAAAGTGAGAGAGTGGGAGAGTGAGAGAGTGAGAGAGCGAGAGAGCGAGAGAGAGAAGAGGGGTGGATCCAAGGAGAGAAGACAGTGAGTGATAAACCGTGCGGGCGAAGTGAAGATCACCAACCCGCTGTTGCCGCTTACGACTTCCCGTATTATTTCCACCTCAGCATGAACCCAGTTGGGAGGTCTACCTATGTCTATTAGGAACTGTGCATGATTGAACGTTATCATATCCTGCTGAACTGAGGTAACCAGCCAGACAAGGCCTATCTATTACGAGTTGGCTATAAACGGGCAAATTCTGGTTCTGCAGAGATAATTAATCAGCCCATATCTGGCAAGTTTTGTTCAAAAACTACTAGTTAAAAAAAAAACAAGTAGAATTTATTAGGAACTGATTCCAATTGAATTACTTCGGGCCCTGCTGGACTAGAGAAAGGGATGAAAGTGTGGGATGTGACAGCTTTCCGCTGACGATGATCGCACGCAAAAAGGAACTGTTGAGACGATCAGTCCGGGGTCGCGTCTGAGTCCCATCGTAACTCGACCTCCCAGTACCAAGGCACTGCGCGACAGAGTGATAAAGCGATGGTCTACCGGATGGCTTTTGCTTAATTAATTGTCATTGAATCAACGTACGCGAGTGTATTAAGAAAAGAGGGGGGAAAGAGTGTGCTGAAGAGAGTGAACAGAGAGAGAGTGAACAGAAAGAGGAAGGGGGGAGGACATTGGAACACGGAGAGTGAAAGCGCAAAGAAATGGGTCACCGACCAGGGAGAGGGGAAACAGGGGGAGCGTACTAACTGACTGTGAAACAAACCTTTGTCTCGGCTCTCTGTACCCCTGCTAATGATTATGAATTGAGACTTGCTTGGCTCGTTGTTGTGTTTTTGCTAGATGATGAGATCTAAGCCTTGTCTGCAGCGTAACCGCTCCACTGAGCACTGAGAAACAGGTCTTGCTACAGCTAGCTGTTACTTATGCCATAAAGAATGAATTGGGCCCTGTTTCGCTCACTGTTATTTCGCTGAATGCTGTAAACCGTGCTGTTTTTGGGTTGCGATCACCCTTGCTGGTTAGTGCGAAACGAACCTAACTCTGGTCTTCCCTTAATCTGGCTGATTATTATGAAGTGAGCATTATTTGACAGTGATAAGTCTTGTTGACTGCTGCAACTCGAGTCTGGAAAAGGGCACTAGTGTTGTGCCGTCAGCGTTCCTCCCCAGATGGGGGGGAGCAATAGATCACTCGACCGCATCTACCCTACTGGTCGCTGAGGACCTCGGAAGAGGGCGCGGCGAAGTGACAGGCGCTGTAGCCCATGGCTTCAGCGAATAGTAGGTAGCCCTTCCCGGGTTTCCCCACACCGTGACCTGTGTTTTGATAGCTGATTGTTGTCTGTCATAGGTCTGTGTAGGTGTCGGGTCTTGAACCGTAGGTCTGTCGAGTAGGGGTCATAGCTGTGTAGCTGTTGCAACTCTGAAAGGTCAAGGTCGTCGCTGCTACAGTCCGGAAAGGTCAAGGTCATAGCTGCTACGATTCCGAAAGGCCAAGTCCACAGACTTCCGGAAGGTCCAGAAGTGGTCTTTAGAATGTTGCTCACGTTAGGCCAGAGGCGAGTGGGCAAGTGGGTAGTCCAACTTTGCTTAGTCAGCGGTACCCAGTCCCAGTCTCACTTTGTCCAGTCAGCAAGTACCATGTGGGAGTGTGTGCACCGTGGGCCGGTGGAAAAGGGGCAGACCAGCGACCAACAGACATATAAATCAAGAGGCAGCGTCCAGCCATTCATTCATTCCTGCGTGAGCCATGCGGGGGAAGCGCTGCTCTAGCATCTTGTGCGAGGTGGTCTGCAGATGCCCGAAGTTGAAGTGGGCCGTGAGGAAGAAAGAGCAGCCATCAGCCGTAGGCCATAGCTGCCATAGCTAGCGATAGGTGGTAGTGAAAGTGTGTATGTGCGTGTGTGATACAGAGTGTGTTCGTGGGATATCCAGGGAGATCCAGGGTGGAGTGCGTGTGAACAGTCGCCGTGGATACAGAGTTGGGAAGGGAAGTGTAGGCGGTTGGGCGCCATAGCCAGTCTGAAGTGAGTTTGTATCCGAACTGTGTTCTCAGCTTGAATATCTCTGAGCTTTGTGTGGGCGCCTCGCGCCAGCGCGCTTTGCCATCTGTTTGCATGCATGCGAAGTGAGAAGAAAAGACGAGTCTGATTTCACAGTGACAATAGACCCTTTTTTTTGTTTTTCTTTTTTAAAGGAGACTGTCAGATGCAGTTGCAGTAGACCCCCTTTCCAAAAAAAGAGATCGTCTAATCCGGTGAAGGGCAATAGAACTCAGACTTCGGGTTCCACGGTACAACACAATAGAAACAAATTCTCAAAGGGCTACCACGTCAATGATACCTCTACTGTTTTAACAATCATACCTTGTTTCCCACAATAACACAGCAGAACCGGATCCTCAAAAGACAAGACGACTGCCCACTCAACCCTCTACCATGTATTGGGAAAAAAAAAAAAAAAAACTCACACTTAAATAAATTGGTAAAAATTGCACAATACTCTACCACACTCCATCCTAATCTGTCCTTCTGTCCCCCTCTGTCTCTTTCCAATGGCTGAAGTGAGAGGAATGAAAGGATGAGAAAGTAGGCAAAAAGGAAAGCAAGCAAGGAAGGGCACCGAATGCAAGCCAAGAGGCAGACCAACCAGGGGATGCGAGGCTCTGTCAATGAACTTTGGTTCCCATAGAAGGAATAGAAATGAGTTGGGAATCAAATCAAATGAATGAAGAGAGGAGTAAGCGGGGCACAGCAGGTAGGTAAAACAAGGCAAGCAAGGAGGGGCAGGCACAGAATACAAGGCAAGAGGCGGGGTTGAAAACAAGGCAAGCAAGGAGGAAGCGCTGTCCACTCCCATCCCTTAACAGAATCTGCCAGCCACTGTTTCCTTCTAAGCTCCTTCCACACCTCCCTCCCTACTCTCTTCTTGGTCTCCTTCTGCATGATAAATCAGTTAAAACTTAACAGAACTTTGGTTGCCAGTAACATGGAAGGAGATGAAGCCTGCACAGCCCCACACTCGGTCACTACTTCCCTTCAGTCTAGTTCCACTTCATGTAACTTCAAAACGTCAGGRAAAAAGAGCCCTATCCAGAGACGCTCCCTCGCGAAGAGCTGGCCTAAGGTGATCATTTATTTTGCAGACCTGAAACAATGGGCAATGTAAAAAATGATGAACTGAATCAGTTGAAGCAACACAGCCTCTATACAAGCTTATAGAGAKTGAGCRCGCATATCACCATGGTTTTCCAGAATCGGCAGGGGGTGTGCTTCTGTGTTGAAAACAACAGAATCGAGTGGCATTACCCCTGGATCACCAAACAGCAAGTAGAGGTACTTGAGTGTTTCCCCAACGAAGAAAGTCTCCATCTTGTCCCTCCGAGGTGGGGGAACCCGTGTGACATCTTGAAGAGATGAATAACCACCTGTTTCCACCTTGGAATAGTTCTCGAAAGCCTGGAAGATCTTCCAACCCCATTCACGATACTTGCCATCGCCTGTGATTCTATATAAATAGAACAGACTCTCTACTGTCTCTGGTCGCAGGAGGTTGTGTCTGTCCTGGCTGTGAATCACAATATCTTTACCGTACCATGCATCAGGGCGTGTGCCTCGGTCAGGGTCATCACCCCCTTCCTGCCTTGTGTTGAAATAGGCTATCTCCGGGGCAAGTCCTGTCAGCGTGGCATTGTACATTTCAAAACATGTATGTGTCAGCTCCTCTGCGATCTTGAGATCATCCACATCCCGTTGGGAGAGAAGGCCCGTGGCTTGTGCTTGCTTGAGTGGCATGCCACGCGTTGCTCCCAGAGCGAGTGTGCCAGGCAAAAAGCACACAAGGTGATCCATTTTCGGGTATTTTCCACCACCAGGCCCTGAAGGCAACTCTGCAACATATGTGAGACCTTGAGGGAAGGATCGCGATATTAGCCGTGTCTTCACACCTGTCATGGCCTCGTCATACATTTTCCTCAGCCACGAGACATGTTCCCCTCCTGGGCGAGCTCCGCCCTGTTGCATCCACATCTTGACGAGGTATTCATAGTAGCTGTCCCCGCGAGAACCGAGCCGTATGTTGTCACCTTGAAATTGACCGGTTGATGGGCTGATGAAGATGGGAACGAGACCGTCTGTTTTCGGGAGGATTGACAAATGCCGCATGAGCTTAAGGGCAGCATCACCAAACTGGTAGTCACCTGTAAGCTGGCTGACATACCAGAGCTCCAACCCGAGGGTGGCCGCCTCAGMTGTGCTGCTCGACCCCATATCRAACTTCGAAGCCGATGCACGACCCGTTGCCAGATGCACATCTGACAAAGGGACTGCAGTTGGACTGTCSCTGAATGCTCCCATTAACTTACCTGCCAACACCTTCGCCTTATCCAAATAGACGCTGGCCTCCGGCCCAGCAGACGAATACCCCTTGTCGCGCAGAAAGTATGCGCTTAGCAGCCCGCCCAGCACTCGGATGGTTGTCTCAAAGACATTGACATCCCCACCATACATCAGCCTGTGCTCCAGCTCATGCTCCACCCAGCCCCCTGCTTCATCCACGATGTCACTTAATCCCATCAGCATGGCCGTATCGAGACCGTCAATGATAGTGGCACCGAGACCGCCCAGATTATTCAAGCCACGTCTTGCAAGCGGAGCCAGCTCATCGTATCCCCATGCAAACTTCTTGTACCCTTCCCATGCACGTGTAAAGGCTTCTGTCACTGCCTTTTGCCTTGCCTCCCAGGGGTCAGTCAAAACTTTTCCTGATCCACCTCCGTATGCCGAATTCTTAACATCTCCCCCCAAACGGAGACCAACCAACTCACGTCCGCTGGCATCAGCCCTGTGCTTCTTCCTCCCCTTCTCTTCCTCAAGCTGGTTTCCCTTGTTCTCCTGCTTCACTTTGATAATGGGAGATTCAATGCCAGCATTTTTGGAACTGACCTGAGACTCCATCAACGGCCCTGGATGCACTCCATCATTCAATTCCCCATCCTCCTCTTTCTGCAGTGCAGTTTTATGCTGCTCCCCATGTGGATGTTCTTCTTCTGCTCTCAGAGTCCCCATGTCATTCCCTTGTCCCCCAACCAGTTTCTTGGCTATCCCGAGGCCGTCAAAATCTCGTGCTACCTCCCCATCCACATCTGTCCCTCCTTGAACCATATTGATGATAGGATTGCCCTTCCCGTCGTGGTTGTCTCCCACCCTCCTTCGTGTCCTATCATCCTTCTTCTCTTCCTCCTTTTTCATAAACCACAGTCCTAATCCTACTCTGCGCCGCCCACCTTCCCCATTCACTCCTTCACGAGTTTCCCTGTTTGTATGCTCTGCTGTATTTGTACCCCACGTACGCCACTGCTGAAGCTCCTCATGATGAATGCCGTCGTCCTCATCGTCCACATTCGCACCACCATCATCTTCCATGGTTCTTTCCACTTCACCTTCTGTGACAATTTCATGCTGCACATTTGCACCTGCCCATCGTCCAAATGACAAGGCCAAGGGCAAAGAGAAATCTTCATCCTCAAGATCATTGACACGTGGCAGGCTAGCAAATGTCCAGGCCAATGCCACCACAACCAGCAACAAGAGAAGCCCCAGCTTCAGCAAAATCCAACCGTTCCGGCGAAGCAAGGCAGGAAGACTGCGTCTCACAAACCCTGACCTCAGTGACTTGTCATTATCGTAAACTGCAGCCTCACTCAAGTGCACCGGGAGCTGCATTGTGCATTGTCTTTGCTTTCCACGTCAATGCTTTGGTCAGACAAGCAAGAACAACAAAAAAAGATGGAACCTGCCAAACCACCACCACCAGGAGTAAATGCTACACACCATACACAGTGGCAGCCTGGACTACGTAGCTGACCTGGATACCTCATCCAGTTCACCTGTCACCAATGGCGAGGATGGAAAGAGCAACAATTGACCCCTCACAACCTTTTCTGAAAGACTGTAATAACAAAGGATCTATTATCTCAAACAAACATCTCCGATAGGGCTAAGATAATAATCACACCAGTTTAAACCTTTGTCCCCCCTTCTTTCTTTTGGCATCTACTCCTCCCTCTTCTATAGCCGAATCTTCCTCCCAACCTCTCTGCTTTCAACTCCTTCCTCTCCTCTCCTCTATAGCCGAATCCTCCTCCTCTTGTGCGCATACCCCAAGTATGGGAGGGGAGGCCTTACTGTTTTGCCAACCACCCTTCCCAAAACCTTGCATTAGGGTGAGAACGACAACCCATCATGACGTAATGGAAACAGACATGGCAATGATGGGGCTACGATACGCTGAAGATGACATGACGCCCCTCCTGAGGGGACAAGTCCCAAGTCTTCTCCACTGTATCACGGACGGCAAAACAAGTACGTCAGTGCAGTGTTGCAATGGACCAACCATCTTGGCAGATTTTCATCATCCCTGATGCACTCATCCACCATCACTTTGGACCTGCCCAAACAATGAGATCCATGTCAGTCAGTGACTACCTGCTGTCCAATGCAGAGGATTGGAGTGAGCTAAGTACATCCTTCCTTCACAGAACGAATCACCCCAACGTGTTATTTTGAACCGCCTCAACATCCACACAAACTGTTTTAACAAACTCCCATGCATGCCCAATACCCTAAAGGGAAAGATCGCCATCAACGGAGCCTGAACATCAGGATGACCCTCTTCAAGAACCCTTTCCATTTGCTCACAGACAAACACCGGATGACACAAGCAAGCCCAAAGTGAATGCCCTCTCTCCTCCAGAACCTTCTTGAACAGATTTTGCCTACAAATTGGCCTATCTGTGACAATTTCATGCTGCACATTTACACCTGCCTACAAATGCCTATCTCTGGCACGGCCTGTTTGCAAGAGAGTCTACATCGAATTCCCAGGCTTTCTGAACCGGTTATCAGCTTGGGATTAAGGTTTTGGGGTTGAGGTTTAGGATTGTGAGTGAAGATCTGATTGGCCTGTGACCAATTAAACTCCGTTAGTGCTGCATTACTTGAACTGGCAGCTGAGAGCTTTATTCATTGCAACTTACTTCGCCCTGAAACAGAATCCCGTCCTGGGCTGGCGGGCATACTACTACAAAAAACAAACAAAAAAAAAAGAAAAATAAATAAAATTTAATAAATAAACGAAAACAAGAGGACTATACAAGGATTTTACCCACTCATCTCTAATGACAGGCAGACTGGAGACTGCAGATTCACACCATAGCCATGGAGAGAGATTGCAGAGCAGAAGCCAAAACCAGTTATAAAAATTCATACTTGCAACGGCACTGCGCGCCGCACCGTCCGGTGCGCCGTACGGGGTCCGGTCCGGGACCTTCCCAACCTCCGTACAGGCCCGTACCCGTACCGTACCGTACGGGTTCCGGTCCGGGACCTCCCCAACCTCCGTACAGGCCCGTACCCGTACCGTACAGGACCGCACGGGGTCGCGCGCTGTCGGGTGCGGCCATATCCTGTCCAGAATCTTGTTTTCTTTTTTTTTTTTTTTTTCATAATCACTGCAAGGTGGGTGCAGCAATCACCTTTCCTCTATCCCTACCCACACTCGACACACTACTAGTAGGAAGACTGCTGCCGCCGTCATTCGCCCTTGCCACATGGATCAACACCTGCCTCAACCCCTCCTTTTTTTTTTCTTTTTTCTTTTTTTGTCAACCCCTCCTTCACGGACCCCATCTTCATGGCCATGCCATTTTACCAAAGCGGAACACGTGGCTCGTCATCGTGAGCTGCACACAAAACCGCAGAAGAGAAGTCAAGAACTCAGCCGTGTCCTGTGTCGACTCCGAATAATGCACATCCCCCACCCCCTTCCCTCTCCCCATGAAACCCCATCATATCAGCCTTATTCCACCCCCTCCTAGCCCCCTAACCCCCCAAAAACCCCACGAAAATAGGACTTCACTGCTTTTGCAAAACATCAACGGGGAGAAAAAAGCGATAAATTGCCTTTCAGAAGCGGAAACAATTGCTTTTCCAAATGTCCATGGAAAAAAAAGGTGACGACAACAACGTGACAAGGAGGAGGAAACACAATCGGAGTTCGATTTGCAGAGTTCCTTTCAAAAAAAAAAGAAAAAAAAAAAGTTACGAGGGCATGACAAGGAGGAGATGAGATGGAGGAGGAAGATGAGGAGATGGAGAAGGAGGATGAGAAGGAGGATGAGGAGGAGGAGGTGAGGAGGACAAATGGACGAGGACAACGACGACGACGACGTGATAAGGATGAGGACAAATACCATCACAGTTCGAACACAGAAGTTTCCAGTAAAAACAAAGAAAAAAGTGACGAAACCGTGATGAGGAGGATGAGATGGAGAGATGGAGGTGGAAAGGTGGACGAGGAGGGATGGAGGAGAAGGACAAGGAGATATGGAGAAGGAGAAGGAGGAGGACGACGACGAGATACCATCACAGTTCGAGGTGTCCACAAAAAAAATGAACTGACGAGGCCGTGACAAGGAGGATGAGAGGTGGAGGTGGGGAGATGGAGAGATGGAGGAGGGGAGATGGAGAGATGGAGGAGTGGAGATGGAGAGATGGAGGAGGAGAGATGGACGAGGAGGGATGGAGGAGAAGGACGACGAGACATGGACGAGGAGGACGACGAGGAAATACCATCACAGTTTGTACTTCAGAGTTTCCATTATAAAAATACTAAAATATATAAAAATACTAAAATAAAAAAGTGACGAGGCGGTGACAAGGAGGATGAGAGGTGGAGGAGAAATGCAGAGATGGAGGACGAAAGATGGACGAGGAGGGATGGAGGAGAAGGACGAGGAGACAGAGGAGGAGGAGGACGACGAGATACCATCACAGTTCGAATTTCAAAGTTTCCATTAAAAAAAAAAAAAAAAAAAAAGTGACGAGGCCGTGGCAAGGAGGATGAGAGGTGGAAGAGTAGAGATGGAGAGATGGCGGAGAAGAGATGGAGAGGTGGAGGAGGAAAGATGGACGAGGAGGGACGGAGGAGGACGAGGAGGAAAGATGGCCGACTAAAGGTAGAGGAGGTGATACCAACACAAATCGAAGTTCACACAAGAAAAGGTGACGAGACCTTGACAAGGAGGAGGCCGAGGAGGACAGCAGGAGGAGGAGGAGGAGGAGGAGGAGGAGAAGGAAAGATGCACGAGGAGGGGAGGCTGATGAGAGGTGAAGGAGGAAGTGACGAGGAGGAGAGATGGAGGAGGGACGAGGAGGAGGCGGAGAAGACGAGGAGATAGTCCGAGATACTATCAAAGCTCCGAGTATAAGATCCGATACTACGGAAAAAAAATAAAAAAGGAAAGGACAATACCGAGACGAGGAGGAGGAGGAGGAGGAGGAGAAGGGGAAGATGTGGAGGAGGAGGAGGAGGGGGAGGAGGAGGAGGAGGAGGAGGTGAGTTCGAGGGAGGGCAGGAGGGATGGTAAAGACTCACCTTCGAGGAGGGTTGAAGCCGGCGATGGTCGTGACGATGCATATGCAGGGGGAGGTCGGCGCTGCTCGTAGCGGGAGACTGACGGCGCTGCTTTCCGGGGCGAGGTCCCACTTGCACAAATTAGGAGATTTCCGCCGTTGATCTTTGCTATCTACGGTCAGTATCTCTTAGCCCCCGGAGTGGACTGGAGGCGGCTGCAATGAGTAAACGGCCCGCACAAACCCTGCCAGTATCTACCTGCGAAAACTATGAAAAAGGTACCGGCCCGAAAAAAAACAATTTGGGCCCCAAATCCATCTTTTTTAATTTTTGGGCCCAGGGATGAATCGACATCCCGCGGCTTTTTTTTTTTTTTGAGTTTGGCCTGGGCCTTCGTGCGCCGCGCAGGTCGTGCGCCGCTTCGTTGGGGTGCGCTTGAGCGCCAACGGTCCGCAAATCACCGCACGACGTGCTTGCATGTATGAAAATTGAGAGAAAAATGTTTCAATCAATTATTTATCACAGCCCCTGGGGCCAAGTCCCACTAGCAGGGTTGAGTTTCCTCGACGTCTGAATCTGGACGTGTTTGTCCTGAGGTGCACAAAATCACATTGAGTTTCCTGAACTGCCCAATTTCCGTAACACGTCCCGATTTGGGCGTTGTTGAGAAAACTCAACGCTGCTAGTGCCACTTGGCCCAAAGACCAAAAAGAAACGGGTTGTTTCGTGTTTTTTTTTTTTTTTTTTTTCCCCTCCGTTCTATTTGTGGAGAACGATACAGACGAAGGAAGATTAGCATGGCCCCCTGCTCTAGATTGGCATGGCCCCCTGCTCTCCTCCTGTCAACCGAACAATTTATATCCTCACGAAAATAAATCCTTCAACACATTCAAAGATTCAACCAATGCTGGCTAGGAGGAACCCAAGGGCGGAAGATGGGGAAGGTTGAATGGGAAGGGGCAAGGAGGTGAAAAGGAAGATCTGAGTTGGGATTATAAGCTTGCTTTTAATGACTGGACTATGATAGACCCAGCAATCCCTTTACGACCACTATCGGATTTCCCAGACCCCTTTTCCCCCTCGGCTCTAAGTCTAGTCTCAAGGGCTTGGTTTGGGTATGAGTGAAGTTAAAAGGTAGGATAATTTTTTTTTTTTTTTTTTTTTTTTTTTTTTGAACCCATTTTTTTTTTTTTTTTTTTCAACTGGGAACCGGGCCCAGCGTCCCATAACGGGTACCTTCAGAAAACGTTTTTGGAAAATCGTCAAGGAATTTTCAGGAAACCTGCGTATACTACAGACCTTTGACCAACTGCTCATTAAACTGCTCATTGAACCTCCTCAAAAACCTCTGTACCCCACTCCAGCAAGACCTAGCTGTGCCCTATTCCTATCCTACTAGCTAGCCCCCTCACTAGTAGGACGCGTAATATCCACCCATCTACTAGGCCATTGCATATCCTTGCAAACTCTCTCTACTGCCTTCTTCTTCCAGCGACGAGCTGACCTCCTCCACCACGTAGTTCGCCGGATGAAGTAACAGCAGCAGGAGATGAATTCACAGGGTATCGCAGGGAGCAGCAGCATGCAGCAGTCTTCTTCATCTCGCGACGAGCCGACCTCCTCCACCACATAGTTCGCGGGATGAAGCAAGAACAGCCTACACAGAAGTCATCAGAGGTCCCTCCCACTTACCCCCTACTCTTCATCGTCTTCCAACGAGCCGACCTCCTCCACCACATAGTTCGGAAGATACGAACAGTAGACAAACAACCTACCCAGTCCCATAGTGGTTGAGAGTAGACTTTCTACTATTCGTCTTCCTTCGACGAGCCGACCTCCTCCACCACATAGTTCGAAGAAGAGGAATAGAAGAAGTCCACTCACAAAGGGTAGTAATAGGTAGTAATAGGTAGTAGCAAAATCTGAACACTATAAAGACATCTTTCCGAGAGAAAGCAGCAAAACCAAAACCCAGGTAGGTTGACACTCAACTATCCCAACCTCAAACCGGCATCGACCTCCCTCCTCAATATCAAGACTCTTCAAGGCCTCACAACCCTATCTGCTAGTGACGAGGTAGCGCGATGCCTACCGCAGAAAACTCCCATCTATTAGGTTACGGGGTGGAACGACCCACCTCGGCTCCGGCCCGCGTCGCCTTGATACCAGCCCCAAACAGCCACAGAACCACCTCCCCCCTTAGGCAGTTCCTTGGACCTCTTACCAGGCCTCCAGAGCCCTCGTCACGCTCTAGTTATAGGGCAGCACGACCTAACCCGCAGCTCCAACCAGCATCGTTCCAACTCGGTCATCCGAAAACAGAGGGGTGGAAGGCAGATAGCGCAGCATCAACTGAACAGCCAAGCATCACCTCAACCCGGATTCCAGATTCGATGACACTAAACTCTCCCAGAACTTTGGTAGACAAGAATATAGCCTAAGTAAACAAGGACTTGACCTAAATTAGTCTGTCACAACATGCACGAGGTTGGATTCACCAACCAATTTCTAGAAATAGATTTTAGCCAAATTTTGGAGACCATCCCAAAGATCCACAGAACCTAGGAATCCTAGGAATTAAGGAATAAAAGTTTAGAAGTCAATCAACAATGATGGTGCTGAAAGGGATTTGGATTTTAGAAGAGTCAAACATAGAACTTATATTGGTAAAACATTCAGAGTTGCGAATCTATCAAAAACAAGTCTGATTAAAGACTTCGAATTTGCAATTGTATTGGACTTAAGAATTGACAATTGTAATAGATTATTGGAATTTAAAGGAATCGTGAAAATAAAATTCTCATTGCCTAATCAAATAGGAACATCATTTAACAGATATAACCAGAAGAGCACGGTTTAAATGGATGAAAATCAAAATATAAGAATCAGATATTAATCAAGAACTGAAAAAGGAACTACATACTGGAGCAAAATCCTATCAGACAAAATCTACTCAATCAGAACAATCATCTTAGAAAGACAAAAGCATAGCTGGAGAAAGAGTACCCCAAGTCCCAACTCTTCATAAACCATCCCTCCCCCCTCCAAACCCCACCTCCTCCTTCATTGGCTTTGCGAGCAAAACTGGCCACCTTGTAGTCGACACTCACTCGACCATCCTCAAAGGCCAGTCGACGAAGATAAAACGGACCATGGCAACCACGTTGCGAGCCCAACCGCTGAACCTGCCAGCCGCCCCTCGCAGGTTAGTCCAGAGAGATGGAGGGATGTCGTCGTCCAAAGCACCACCACCCTCACCATGCTTGCAGTACTATTTCCTTCCAGCTGCACCCACGAAGCCCTGTCACCGGGGAAACGCACACCTCAG
>BFEA01000111.1:1246614-1258228 GCA_003427395.1 Chara braunii | reverse complement strand
AGCCCTGTCACCGGGGAAACGCACACCTCAGTACTAGGCAGTTCTGAAGATGTCATCGTCCAAAGCACCACCACCCTCACCATGCTTGCAGTACTCTTTCCTCCCAGTTGCGCCCACGAAGCCCTGTCACGGGGGAAATGCTCCA
Source organism: Chara braunii (assembly GCA_003427395.1). NCBI lineage: Eukaryota > Viridiplantae > Streptophyta > Charophyceae > Charales > Characeae > Chara > Chara braunii. The sequence goes on along the minus strand of BFEA01000111.1, from coordinate 1,258,083 downwards.
TGACATCTCATTACTAGGCAGTTCTGAACCCCATATCATACCCTAGCAGCGCAGCCCTCCACAGCCCACACCCTACCACCCTTACCCCCATCACCCTCGCCATCACCACGCCCCACTCGTTCCCACCACTTTGCGAAAACGCTGCCCAAACAGACCAAACTGCCGCCATCAACCCCGCCTTCTTCCCTCGCGCCGCTCGTTGCTGCTCCCCTTCGCCACTCGTCGCCGCACCTTGCCATCCCGTGCTGCGTACCACCACCCGCTACACGTGCCGGCAGAATCGTACCGGCGGGGCACAGCGCTCCCGGCCTCGCCCTCCAAGAATCTCAACCACGAAATCTATTCCACCTCCAATTAACCCCCAACAAGACACCGTTATACGGCGATTGACGCGGGGATGCGGCCATTCGGGTAGCATGATTTATGTTCTAGACAGTAAGCTTGGCAAAGGTCTTATGAAGTAGGGGATGGGCAGCCTTCTGGATGGTTGTCTAAAGCCAACACTGTCACACACACCACACGCAACCCGGTAACGCGCCCACTCACACCCGTGTTGGCTGAAGACCTTACTGGGATAGCATGATTTATGTTATAGACAGTAAGTTTGGCAAAGGTCTTATGAAGTAGGGGATGGGCTGCCTTCTAGATGGTTGTCTAAAGCCAACACTGTCACACACACCACACGCAACCCGATCGCGCGCCCACTTACACCCGTGCTGGCTGAAGACCTTACTGATACCAACTGGGAGTATCCAGCTGATTATCCAGTTGGTTGGCACCAAGAGGGCCATAGGCGGTAATGGGGATTGAACCCACAACCTCCTGAACGCCACTTGCGTGCCTAGCCAACTGAGCTAGGCTGTTGGATGGAGCCCAATTTTATTATTATTATTTTTTATTATTATTTTTTTTTTATTATTATTATTATTTTTTTTAAATCGTCTGGTTTATTCAAATGCAATTTTAGAGGCCGGGGTCTTCACAATTCTACCCGGAGCGGAACTGAGAAGCGGTTAATGAAAGGCCCAAAATTTGGCGAATTTTGGCGGATTTTTCATCGAAACTGCCATATGAATTTTTACTTTTTTCTCGGTTTTGCTTTTTGCCTGTTATATATGTGCTTTAGGGTATATCTGTATTCAGTTTCACCGTATTTGGAGCAGTAACAAAAACTCAGCAAAAACAGCAGACTCAAAAAAGGCTTTGGCGAACTCCGAAAGCTACTTGGAAAAGGGTTTTATAGTACTCTTGATTTTTATTTTTTCGTTTTTTTTTTTTGCCTTAGTAGCAACGCGGCGAAAAACCCCGAATTTTTTGCCTTCCATTAATCGCTAGTGCCAGTCCAACATGGCTTTGGACAGAAAAAAAGCATAGTGCAGGAACCAGTCCAACCTGGCCTGTGAAACAACGATCTATTGTCTAAACTGCTCGCTCGTACCAGTCGGGTCTTGGCCCTATTGTGGACCTGGGACCTAATTGCCACCCGGACAAGGCAAAACAGAGCCACCGAGCGACATGTTGGTTCAGCCTTGTAACATGAATTGTCTGCTTCTCCCCCTCTACCACTCCCCTTTATACGCCTACATTACTCGTGAATTCCCCCTCTATGATCTAATTTCGCGCAAAATCATCCCTTTTAGCAACTTAACCCCTCCCTTAACCCCCTTACCCATTCACTAAACTAATCTGTTATCAACCATGGACACCACACCAGTTTCCCTGTTGCAACCGAAACAGCCACCAGTCTATTTTTTTTTGCCCATGACCGAAGGAACCACAACCTCGCTCTGGACCGCCTTGACCCTGTTTTGAATATGACTTTGTTCCTCCAGTCCACCGTGATCATGTGTCTGAGCATAATCTTCATCCCACTCTTCAACTCTGGGTCTGAGAAGTATTTCCGCTGGAACAGGACCGAATTCCTCTCCTTCCATATCCACCAGACTACCAACGACCGTATTGCAGATGCCACGTAACCCCAACCTTTCCCGCTTACTAACGGGTGTTTTAGTTGCCCTGTCACCGCCTACTCCAGATCCCATTCCACTTCTTTTGGGTCACCCAGAGCCTTCCAGTGGTGCGCCCACCATCTCCAGAGACGAAAAGATAGTGGGCAGGTGCCCCACAAACGTAGTGCATCTTCTGGTTGCTTGTGGCATCTGACACATCTCACCTCCACCTCCATTCCTCAGGTGAACAGTGACACTGCATCTAATGGGGCTGCATGAGCTATCAGCCATACCATTGCCGATGTTTTCTTACTTGGTAGCATCCTGCAAATCTTCCATTTATCTTCATAATACTCGATGGATAGTGTCGAGCCTGAGAGCGATCTGGGGCGGACCTCCAGTATCTTCCAAGATGTACTTCCACTGAGTCATTGCATTGCCATTCCAAGCTTAGAGGAGTATTGGTAGAGTTCGGCTTGTCCCCTTGTCCTTGGCCAACCGTATAGGCCCACATCTTAGCGCATTCGTCTAATTGGAGTGCCATCCATGTACAGTACCAACCGAGGGTTTCGACCTGCAGAGAATTTCATGAAGACTCTCACTTCCTCCATGAGCCCGAAGTTCGGAGTGTCTCGTTCCTACTTAAACACTAAGGAATTGCGAGTAATCCCTTCCTCCTTCTGCCTCCCCCGCACCTCCGCCTTTCCTTGAGCCACCACTATGCATACCAACTGTCTCCAATCCTCTAGTATACCCTGGATTAGGGCCTCTCTCCTTGATTCCACATGCCATAGTCTCCCCAATTTAACTTTTGGTTCCTCCAAACTCTTCCAAGCTTTATGCAGGTCGTCCCACATATCCTCGACTCGCAATACCCTTCTTTCCACCCACGACCTCCCAAAACTCCTTGTTCCTGATATTGCAAAACTCACGCAGATCGAGGTCAGATTCTTGGATCGCAAGAGGGGGAAAAAAACAAAAACAGAAAACTCAAAAACGAATAGCAAGCTACTAAGGGTTGTACCACCCCACACACGGTCAAGAAAAGGGCATTTCAAGCTCTAAACTACTAGCAGTGTATCTACGTATGTTCTACCAAAAGATTAATGCTCATTTTGTACATTTGGTCAGTAGTGGAGCAAGGTCCTCGATCTCCATAACTCTCGTGGCAAAGGTAAGTACGTTTTGTTTTTTATTTCCTTTTCTTAGTAAACCCTGCCAACGAGGCAGGGCAGTCCGTTTTAGATTTCTTTACTTGGTAACAAGCAGTTGAATGCTTCGATACTGTATTTATGGGAAAATGCAGTAAAAGAGAAAAAAAAAAAAAAACAGACCCAAATCGCCCGCCCAAACCCATATCGCATGCCCCTAGTTTTCAACGGGAAAAAAACTTCATCCCTCAAATGAGAAACAATGGAAGGCGCCCTATTCTGAATTGCAACGACCTTGATAAGTTAACCTGATCTACAAGCGGTCTTACGAGCAACTGCGAGCGGACCCTATCTTCTGTTGTATGAGACCCCAAACGAACCCGTCCTAGCGAAGCTATACTTGACGACCTTACTGAAAATAGAAAGAACATGAAACGACGAAAACGAAATCCACACAAATGCAGTCTCCTGGCTGCGAACTTCAACGAAGTTCCAGTGAAACTTTCCCTTCTCCCTGTGACCCCCAGCCTCCAATGATAGCCCACTGTTGAAAACAACATCCCATCATGCCCCGAGTCTGTGAGTACAGGCACTGATGTGGCATGAGCCAGATATCAAGTCGCAGCACCGCAAACCACCGTGAAGAAGAAGGTAAATCTCAATGAAAACGTATTCATCATAATGCTCATCAGGTTACTAATGAGAAATATGTGGTTGGGGACAGCACTATCAAGTACGTTGCTCCTCACCTTATCTACCCTTTTTGTTGTCAGGGTAGAAACCTTGACAAGGCTATCTGCCCTGTGTTTTCAATGTCGGGCATTGTCCGATCTTCGGTGTGAATTTTGTTTAAGAGGTTTCGACTTGATGAGAGTTGGAGGTGTTGCCAAAGCATTCCAAACTCGGCCATTGATTCAGGAGTCAGATTTTTTTTGTTCGTATACATACTCCAACTATCGACAGGAATGGTGGCCAAGTTTGGCGATGTCCAATTATTATTTGCATTAAATAAGGCCAAAGGAACGGACATTTGTAAAAATATTGGGTTTAAAGTTATTTTGCTTTAAAATTACGTCGCGCGGCTGTTAAAGTCGCGCAATTCGGATGTTGAGTCGTAAAGAGGGGGAAAAGAGGAGATAGGCAGTTGCATTGCTTGCGCAACCACGACGCTGGAGTGCAAAGGGTTTGACCGGTCCTGGTTGAAAAAAAAAAAAAAAAACTTTACCGGGATTCGAAACGACTTCGGTGTGCCCTACCCTAATAAGGTGGACACACGCTTGCTTCAGGGGTCGACGGTAGGCTGCTTAAGCAGTGGGGGTAAGGCTGAAGTTCGTTGGGCTGTGGGAAGGTTGCCTACACCGGGCCTGGACTCTTCAGAATACAAGGGAAAAATTAGCAATAGAGAGATGACAATATCTAGAATGCACAATCACATTGAAAGCCATAAAGTATCAGTGTCCAGAAAGCAGCACCGATGGAGAATGGTAACACTAAAAACCAATGTCAATGAAAGCTTGCTCTCGCCACCACCAACATAAGAGTCCAGTCCCTTCTCCCTACTTGGCGCTCGGCGCCCAACCTTCTTCCTATATAGTTGTTGTCTGCCTACTAATTGACAATGCAACTGTTGACGTCAACAACCAACGAAGTACTTAAAGATGTCGCCCAATGCAGACCATCACCAATACCAGGTATGTGCCCTCACATCATCATCATCATCATCCTTCTCTTCCCCCCCTGACTTACACCCACGTCTTCCCTCTGTACACCTGAAGACCACCCCTGTGCCTCACTGTAGACCAAGCCCCAGCGAACTATGGAGGCTGGGCTATGGCGCTGCCCTCAGCAGCGCCCTGCTTCCTGCACAACCGCATGCGCATAACACCTTGCCCTTGTTGCTCAGCAACCAGCGAGCAATTGCTCCAGCAGCGCTGCCACATCATCTGGCAAGTGTCTGAATAAGAGCCCAGGCAGCGAGCTCGTTCCTATATGAAAAAGCCTACCTGCCCCGGCGGCCTGGCTGGTCTGGGCCTCTGCCCAGAAGCTTCCGGCAGGCCCCGGGTGGTTGTGCCTCTGTTGCAGCTGTCGGGCCTCATTCGATTAGGCCTCCCAACTGTTTATGTATGAGGCTGTGATTCTTGCTCAGGACCTCCCAACTGTCTGTGGAATGTTTTTGCTGCTCGGCCTTTGTTCCCTCAACCAACTGGCGCGTCATAACTGCCTGGACCCCGAATACGAAATTGACAGTAGAGGGTCTCTCCATATTTGTTAGGCCCGCCTTCACTTACGGCGGGCACATTTGTATCAGGGCCCCTTAGGCTCGCCGAGGACCCAGATCCTCATATTCTCTCCTCCTTTATTTCGATAGTTCTCTGAAAAGTTTTTTAATGTGATGGCATCTTTCCCTTAAGTTCTCTTTCATAGTCTGTAATCACTTGAGGTGTTGTTCGTTGGAGTTCTTCTCTAGTGAACCACCGATCTTCGCTGGGATCAAGATGGTGTCTAAACCTGACACGATATTGCATTATCGGCTTGGGAGGACAGCCTCTGCCCGGCGGTTTAGGCACTAGCATCGTTCGATGCTCCACGATTCTGTCAATGTTCACGTCACCATCCAAGGTTGGGGGCAGCATTGACAGTATGGAGGGAAACTGTGCGGTTTCAGCGAAAGGTGCCAGCTTTGAGGTGTGAAAGACTGGGTGTGTGAGTAGGTGTGGTGGGATGCGAATCACATAGGAGGGTCCATCCATCTGATCGCCCACTACGTCTATGACCTCCCAGGGACCGAAATAGTGTGACATTAGTTTTCTGGAGATCCCTAATTCCTGTCTCAGTTCAGATGCCTTTACCAGACTTTGTCCCGTACCTGAAAGTTACATGGTCGTCTGTGTTTGTTCTCAGATGCAATCACAGCATCCTGAGACTTCCTAATGTGTTCAACGGCCTACTGCGGCATCTGTTCGTACTTGACAATAAATTCTATGCTGCCACGTGCTGCAGTTGAGTGACTCTTAGGCAATAGAAAATCCAAGGCGGATCTGAGCTTCCAACCAAGATGTAATTGGTTGGGAGTCATGTCAGTCGTGTTGTGCACAACGTTGTTGTACAGGCTGGCGACGAGAGGCAACTTCTCATCCCAGTCATCCTGACTTGGCTTGATGCAATGCCTTAATAGGTGTTGCATTACTCGGTTCATCTGTTCCGCCTGTCCGTTTGACTCAGGGTGGTTCCCTGATGTCATTTGTAGTCTGGTTCCCATCTGTTGGGCTGTATTCTGCCACAGTTCACTTGTAAAGCGAACATCCCTGTCACTGACGATGGACTTGGGCAATCCAAAGTCCCGCACCCAATTATCCATAAACAGTTTGATGACATAATCAGTTTTCGCAATAGCGATTAGTCTTGCATACTTGGAAAAACGGTCCACTATAACGAAAATGTGTCTCTGCCCAGACCTGCTGGTCACAAGAGTATGCATGAAGTCCATGGACACACTCAGACTAGGACCTTCAGGAATCGGCAATGACTTGATAAGCCCCAGCGGAGCCTGAGTCTTGGGTTTGTCTCGTGGGCAAACCTCGCAGGTTTCAACGTACTTTTTGGCATCTTGCATCATAGAAGGCCACCAAAACCTCTGTACTAGGTTAGCGGAAGTCTTCCTATAACCGAAATGATATGTTGCATCGTGACGTTCTCCTAAAAACAAACTACGAAGAGACTCTATTTGGGACACACAATCTTTTATTCCCTTCCATCTCAAGAAACAACAAGCCATTTACCATTGTAAACTCGTCAGAAGTTACTTTAGCTTCGCTTCTAACTTACAAACGATCTTAGACATTACCAGATCCTGTTGATAGGCCTCCACCAAACATCGAGTTAGATCATAAGATGTGCCAAATTCAGTCACTAGCGAGCCCAGATAATTTGCCCGACGTGATAGTGCATCAACCACCTTGTTATACTCTCCCTTGATTGGATCAAGTTGATAGTCATACATGTCTATCACTTGAATCCACCTTTTAAGTGCGTTAGAGAGTACTGGTTGAGTCTTGATCCAGCGCAAAGTCTCATGGTCAGATCTAAAGTAAAAGAATTTGCCTAGGAGATAGTGTCTCCAGTGGACTAGCGTTCTATAGAGGGCATAAAACTCACACTCATACGTGGACTTTGTTAACTTCTGAGATGACATCTTCTGCTCATGTACTCGATGGTCCTCAACTTTTTCCCCTCCTTTTGAGCTAGGACCTCGCCTATGCCATATTGGTTGGTATTTGTTGTAACAACAAAGGGCTTCTCAGGATCTGAAAGTTTGAGGACTTCGTAGTGTGTCAGAGCATACTTCAATTGCTTGAAGCTTGCAAGTTCGCACTCTTCGGTTCACTCCCAAGGGGTGTCAAGGCGAGTAATATCTGTTAGTGAGGAAGTTATAGTACTACAACTTTTAACGGATGAATGATAGTAATCCGTCATCCCCCAAAACGATCGGACCTCAGTAACAGTCTGAGGTCTGGGCCAGTCGTGTATGCTAGCCACTTTCACATCCTCCGGCCTCAACCCATTCGCGGAAATTTCATGACCCAAGTACAAGATTTTGATGCGACCGAACTCAAATTTCTCCAAGTTTACCTTGTACCGGTGTTGTCTTAGGAGACCTAGCAGTGTTTTCACGTGCTCAGTGTGCTCCTTTACAGTCTTACAAAATCTAAGAATATTGTCAAGGTACACGACGATAACCTTGCCTAAGTATTCATGAAAAATCCTATTCATTACGTGCTGGAATAATCTAGGTGCATTGCATAGGCCAAAGGGCATCACCACAAACTCGTACAGACCGTACTGAGTTTGGAAAACGGTTTTGTGCTGGTCCTTAGGTCTAATGACAATTTGATGATATTAAGACTTTAGATCTATCTTAGTAAAGTATCGACATCCCTGCAATCTATCCAATAGGTCGTCTATGCGGGGTAGGGGCTCCACATTCTTTATGACGATGACATTGAGGCCCATATAGTCAATGCACATCCTTAGTGTACCTCCCTTCTTAGGAACAAATAAGACTGGCGCACGGTAAGGGGAGGTACAAGACCGAATCCATCCCTTCTCTGTGAGCTCTTTGAGATGGCGAAGCTCATCCGACTCTGCAAGAGACATCCTATAGATTTGTCCTCTAGGTACCTTACTACCTGGGACAACCTCTATTGCATGGACCACTTCCCTTTCCACCACACCACTGGGCTCCTAAAAAAGGTCTGAATACTGCGCGAAGATTGCTTATATTTCTGGGGTTGATTTTACGGCCTCCCCTTTCTAAGAGACAAAGACTAAGTACATGTCTTCCTCGTGATTCTGCTTATAGTAGTTATAGAAGGAAGATGCATACATCCACCCGTAGTTTTTCACTAAACTGCTTGCTTTAAACTTCTGCAGTCTAACAGTTCTACCGTTGGACAACTTGTGGATCATTACGTTTCTATCCCAATCTAACTGAGGTTGAACGATCTCGAGGTAGTACATACCTGGCAGCATGTCAAATGGAAGTTCGTCGCTGACAAGAAATGAGATTTTATGTCTCAATTCCCCTCCTCCATAGGAGAAGGTACAAACTACATCCTTGACATAGTCCTATACAACCACGCGGTGCTTGTTGGTTAGTGTTGATGCTACAGATCTGCTAAGCTGCTACACTTGGTCCCCTAACCGCAGTCTATCTACACAAGTACGACTGATGAAGTTTCGTTTAGAGCCTATGTCTGCGAAGACACCCACTTTGCGGTCACCTCCATCAATCTCTACCACGAAATGTTCGCACAAGTCTTGGCCACTGGGATCATCGCACAAGAGCCTCTGGGATCCTTCCTTAACCACTCAGTCTGTAACTCTTCTAGGGACTCAGACACATCTCTCGAGCAGAGCATCGGTGGGTCTGAATGTGTCTGCGGGGCGATGGATGGGTCACTAGTCTTGGCCAACGCCTGAAGTGAGGAAGACAACGTTACCACTTCAGCACGAGTAAGAGCGGCTAACACTCCTACTGGCCCGAGGTGTTTCCCTGCGAAGTGCTCGCACGAGCACCGCCACGGTTCGAAGATAAGCCCACCACCGTTGGAGAGGCTACCTTCGTAATGACCTTCTTGCCTCGACAAGTCCTGGACGTGTGGCCATAGTTGCCACAGTTCAGGCAAGTACCCTTAGCAACTCGGTCTTTTCACACCTCGTAATATAAACCAAGTTTTACCCATACGGGTCTTCCTTGGTCGCCCCGACCCTTGGACCGACCTACCTTCTGCTTCCCGGTCCCCCTAACGTTTTCTTTGATAGGTGTCACGACTCCCCCATCCGAAGTCTCACTGGCCCCGTCCTGCTATGTCTCATTCCCATAGTCTGAGAAGTCGTCAATCTCAGTCGTCTGACCATCACGGTCAACGAACATGAGTTGGCCTTTCTTCTTCCAGTCTTGGGGAAGTCACTTCTTCCTACCATCTCCCTGACCCTGATGAGCGGACCCAAGCTAAGCCTCTATGTCTAAGGCTTTCTTGTTGAACGCAGCGAAGCTATGGACATCGATGTTGGTCTCGTCCACCGATTTATTTTTGACATCTGTGGGCGAAAATCTCAAATAATTTGTGAGAAGTACATGTGGGTCATAGCGCACACCAAGTACGACGATCAAACGTTCTACGACAATCAAACATTCGACGACGACTGAGAGCAGTTCTACGTATAACTCTAAGAGGTTCAACTACTCGTTCCTCCTCCTCCCTACTGCTTGCATCATTCATGAGCTACAATGTGTGTGATCTAAACTAGAATCCACACTAAATCCTACATCAACATGACACCCAACCGAGTATGATATACAACTATTTTCGGTATGTCTGACGAAAAACAGTTAAGTGGTCAACAGTAGCTAATGTCAAATCCTACAGGTAACACCAGTTCTATGTTTAGATTATTCTAATACAGAATGCAATGCAACAAGGAAGATACTATCCTATCTGCGATTGTCTGTCAGTTGTCAACAAATCCGTATAACTAAGTAATCAAAAATAAAATTATTTACCTGTGGAGATGTATGTTGGATGGCAGTTTATCTAATTAGTACAACAGTGAACAGTTACTGTAATCCCCGCTCTTCCTGTATCCTTCTTGAGTGACCACTTTGTGTCAACGCCCTGAGCATCTGGTTAAGCGACATGTCTGGGGGTGTGCAATCTGGCCCACCCCTGTGCCCCAAGTCTATGTTGAACCTGCCAGCCCCTGCACCTTGTTTACCCTCACATGCAACGAGCCTTACTTTCTGTTTGATCTGGTTGATGAAGAGGCAGTTTAAGGACAACCCAAAAGGTCCTCAGGAATTATTTAACGTCGCAGACATGACGACTATCATAGCCAGGGTTCAACATCGGTATCGAGCGCATCGGCCCCCACCTTTGTCGCAAAGGCGAGAGTCCTCCCGACGGTGTCACACAGGGGTTAAAACAAAACCAAGAGACAACTTGGGAACGACACAGAATAATCCAGCGATCCGCCAAAACGGCCGCGGTCTCAATCAAACGTGAAACGCAAATTCATCCTAGTCCCTTTAGACACACTGTCAAAAGAAAGTTATAACAACCACACATTTTTATATCAAAAAGATCGACCGTAGTCGATCAAAATAAATATGCAATCTGAGATGATAACTAAAAGAATTTCAATCATCACCTCAATACATCCAATAACACAAGATCAAAATAAGATTCGATCACCCTGGATCGAACTCCATAAAAGAATCAAACAACCGCCAACAAGGAGTTGATTACTGATAATAACATTGATGCAGCCGACAAGGCAGTCGATCTGCCTTAGTTCTGACTTGATGAAACGCATCGCCAAAGCCATTCATTCCAGCCTACAACCGACCTAAGATTAAACACGCACATCTGTCTTCATACATTCCCTATTTTTTGGATGACAAGTTGTTTTGCGGATGATTATTAATCGGGTGCATTGTTTGAAGTGTTGCATGCCTCCTCCTCTAGGAATTGGTCTGGGGTACTCTTCCTCCTCGCCCGAGCACAAGACTCAGATTTCAGAAGTCGGACAGTCTCCACCGAATCGGCAAGTACCCCCTCGTAGAACGGTCCGTTATGGGTCGATAACAGGGCCGGTTCCTGAAGCAACGAACCCCCGCCCCAGATGATTCCTAGCGACGTACGAGGGGATGGGGTTGTAGATCTTGAAAAGATCTACAAACCCATATTTTTAATATTTTTTTTTGACCTTTGAAAGGATTTTTTAAAAATCAAAAACAAAAAGACGAGAAAAAAAAAGAAAAAAGAAAAAAAACTCGTAGCAAAAAAAAACGGTCAGTTGCCTCGCATATG
>BFEA01000111.1:1214448-1246086 GCA_003427395.1 Chara braunii | reverse complement strand
GCCCATCCACCCCCTCAACACCCCTCCGCAAGGCCGTGTACGGAGGACCCAAAGTCCATACGTACGGCCCGTACCGGGGTTCGGGGCCCGTACGTACGGTCGTACGAGAGTACGTACGACCCGTACTTGTACGACCATATACACTGCTTCCTAGAGATAGAAGATATGTCCACTGCGAATAACTTCCATATATTTTTCATTTCTCCTAAGTCCAGGGTAACTTAGACGAAAATAATTCAGGAAAGGTAAAAAATGAGAATCATATAGACAGGTACAGATGGATAAGGTCATTCGAGATAAAATAGGTAGACCTCAGGAAAAAGCTAAATCAATTTAACTTTGTCTTCTTTATTGAAAACTATTTTACGTCAGTCACTAGATTAACCATTTTCAAAATGATAAGTTTTTTTTTACAAACAAGCAGGTAGTAAGTAGACGGAAGACGATCCTTTTTATATGTCCCAAATAGGCATAAATCAAACTCCTTTGTAGGCATCCTTCTACCTACCTGCATAACTTGCAAAGACAACAAGTTCAAGAAAAAACCAGTGCAATCCCATACTCAAATCAGACCTTTCCATTCACATGCAAAGGCACATTCTCTTTGCCTTTTTAGTGAACATTCAATTGAACAGGGTCAAGGAAAGTGTGGGTTCACACAGGTGTGAAGAGAAGTCTGAGTCATTCTACTGACCTTGAGTGAAGTTTGAATCGGGTCACTCAAGAAAGCCGACTAAGATGCCAATCAAAAGAAAATAATCATCGTTGAACATAAAGTATACGGCTCACAACTCCACAAGTTGTGGCCTTTCTCCTGAGCCACGGTCCGCGTCCTCCACCAAGTGCCCAAGTGAGCAAGAGTCGGGTCCACTGAGAGAACTCAAGTGGGATAACCCTCCAGGACGGTGCTCAAAAAAATAAGTCTCACGACTTCTCAACGTCACGGACAGTCCCAACGCATTCCCGATTACAGTTCCAACAACACTACATCCTCTAAGGACAGTCCCAATCAACAGTCCCACACCATCTCCCGCAACACCAGATGGTCCAAAACTCAAAACCGCTTGCACTGTGCGCCATAAAAAATTAAAGGTGGACCTGGTCCAAACCACATGTGCTGCGAGCCCCCCAAAAAATAAATATGTCCTACCGACGCAAACCGCAAGTGCCGCAACTACAATAGCCACTGCTGCGAGTACTCACCCCGCGCTCTCTTCATGTCGCTGCCGTATAATACCACTGTAATCGTCGTTCCAAAAGAAAACCGCCGCCATTGTCAATTTCAGCAGCATGACCCTACTAGATACACTGTCGTTGTCATGCAGTTGATCGAGCAACACCTCCCTACACTCACATTAAAAAAAAAAAAAAAATTGGCACCGTGCGACAAATTCGGCAGCACCTTCCCTTAGGAAAGCCTTGACGCTGCGCCGACAGTTCGACAGCATCTCCCCCATCATGTTGCCGTCGTACCGAAATCCCTGCAGCATAACCTCACAAAATGAGGTGCTGCTCGCTGCACTGTCCGGCTCTGACGCATCCCGTCAGCCCCAGTACCAGCACAGGGTGGGGCAGGGAGCCTCCAACCCTTGGCTATGGCTGCCTCCCTTCTCCCCCTCCAACTTTTTACAAAACTCCAGCAGCACCTCCACCGGCAGCAGCACCCCACAGTAGCAGCCAGCCAGCATTCACTCAAGTGAATGACCCAGCAACACTGCCACAAGTGTGAGGTTGCTGGGTGGAGTGCTGACCTTTATAGCCAATTGAAGGCATGTAGGCAGTTACTTTGCCCACTGCCACGATAAATTTGTCAGTGCTCCTGGCCCTCGATCTAAATCCACGGTCAGGAGCTCTATGTCTTGGTTTTCCCCTAGAAGAACTAGGGTTATTGACTCTTGGAAGCACCTGGCCATTTTTTCAGGTTGGGTGCTCCTGGAAATGGTTGTACCCAGCCAGACTGCAACCTGTTCAAAAGAAACGAACAGGCGCAATCTCCTCACCCCCTAGAACATTCTGGGGATGTACCTGTCCTGCGTTCGCGGCCATATTCGTGGCCATTACTTTCTTTCCCCTTCCTTTTCTTCCTCTTTCTTTCTTTCTTTTTCTTCCTTCTTTTTACCCCTCGTTTCCCTGGGAGGGGCAGCCAGTCGTTTGAAACGAATAAGCTCCCTCCCCTCCTCAGTCATTTCATAGGGGCGATGGGAGGGGAAAAGACCAACGTTCGAAAATAAAAAAATCTAAAAACAAAATAATAATAATGATAAAAAATCGACAAGTGCTCTTTCGTTTTCCCCTTTGATTTGCTGCAACCCGTTCCCCAAAGCGAACGGGCACAACCTCTAAGCAATAGTGACATGGGGGGGGGAATAAAGGTGCAGTCTCGTGTATTTCCCTGTTCTAGCGGAAGATTCATTCGATTTTACTCATCCCCTTGATGGAAATAACTGGAGGCCGCCTCCATATAGGACCCCTCTCTTTCTCTCTCTCTCTCTCTCTCTCTCTCTCTCTCTCTCTCTCTCTCTCTCTCTCTCTCATTCTCTCTCTCTCTCTCTCTGCATCTCAACAGTTGCGATCGTTGCTAGCGACGAGCGAGCTGTCGGGATGCAACCAAAACGTGTGAGGAGATTCCCTCGTAACTCAAGTACAAGGTCCCAAACCCGCACCTTGAACGTAGCTGCCCTGTCACGGTGGCAGCTGGTTCATTCGATTTCGCTCATCCTACACCCAGACTGTCGGGGTGTAACCTCCTGATGAGTCGGTTGAAGTCCGACGAAACACTCTGGCACAGACATACTTTTTTTTTTTTTTTTTTTTTCCCGTTCGTTCGAAACGAACGGTTGCTTCAATTGAATCGTCAGCAAAAAAAAAAAAAAATCTAAAAAAAAATTAAAAAAAAAAATCTAAAAAGAACTCTAAACGAAATCTACAACATAAAAATTTCCCAGTATTAAATAATCATTCTAGAGTAAAATTATATTCTAAATTTTAAATTTTCATTCCATCTTAAAAAATGTCATTCCAATTTTTAAATTTTCTGTCTTACTTGAAAACTTTCCTTCCAAGAATGAGGTATCCCTTCTTATTTGAACTGCATGCTAGAGATGGAATGAAAGTCTGGATGAGTTCATGAAATATTTTAATTGGACTGTCATTCTAAGTAAGGATTTCCAGTCATAAATAGGTTAATCCACTCTAAATTAGACGATCTTTGTTGTAGTAGAATGAAAGTCTAATTAAAACATTTCATAAACTCATCCAGACTTTCATTCCATCTTGAATAAATAGATGTAGTTGGAAGGGAAAACTCATATTTAGACGAGAACCTATCAAATTAAACTGAAAATTTAAGCATTTGACAAACATTGGAATGATAATTTATAAATATGAAGGATTTTTTTTTTATGGAATGTTTTTTCAACTTTTATTTCTCATGGGAATTTTTCTGTTGTAGAGAACATTAAAAAAAAAAAAAAAAAAAAAAAAAAACTAAAAGAACTTACCTTAGAAAAAAACGGTTGCCCGTTCACGACGGGCGTCTGTTACAACTCTAGGGACTATGTCCCCAGTCACTTCAAAGAGCGCCACATGGCGCTTCATTTAATTTTAGTTTTATTTTTTTTTCCCCCTTATTCGTTGGCTTTGGCCAACGGTCACGTCATCATGACACAACCCCTCCCCCACGCCATGATTGAAATGTAGACCTGAGTTCGATCCCCGAAAATCATTAGGACGAGCAATAGCGTACGTGAGAACTGTGCTAATCCTAGCGCTATTTCTCTTCGCGCCTGTCGAGGTGGTTAGGGTTAGGGTTAACGGGGGAACTCTGTCCGCCCCGTACCTGGGAAGAAAACGCCCTGGGTATGTCATGTCGCCATGGCTGATGACATGTCGTCATGTCGTCAGGCCAAGCCAGGGCCCTTTTCTTTGGGTTTTCCCAAAGGTTAACAACATGGTATTGCCGTCCGAGAGGAATTGATTACACCACCAGTTTTGACAGCAACCAGGATCTTGAAAGAGAGGGCTTCAGTCACACTAACCAGCTAGGCGCATCGTCACCACACCAAGCTCCAAGGAAGGTATACCTCCTTTTACATGAGTATCGGGTGTAGACAAAAGAATCGTCATAGAGCAGACCTGAGTCATTATTATTTAATTTTTGGTTTAGTATTAGTGTTTTGGTTGTGTTTTTGGATTTGTGTGGATTTTGGTTGGAGGGATAAAGTAGAACGGATTTTCACAAAGACCTATATGGCAGCATCCAACTCCTCCCCCCAGGTATCGCCTACCGGGGAGGACAAGAAGAGAGTAAGAGAAATTCGTAGTGAGTGCTACTCGAAAGGAATCCTTCCAGACGAATTTGCTCCGGAAGTAGTCGAGTCAGGCTCCAATTATGTAAAAATCGTTGTCAACAAGGATTTCTACGAGGTCCAAGCTGAATGGCTAGCAGAACACTCTGTGACTATCCACTTTGGGGACGACTCCACCTCTCTACCGGTGAAGGTTAAGAACATATTAGTTCGTATTTATGAGGAGAGGTGGGCCAAGTCCAGGATTTTTAACGCACCTCCTAAGAGAGGAATCTTTCGAAATGAAAGGAAAAATCTGGTCACATACGTGGCCAGTTTGAAGGAAATAGCGCAGTGGATGCTATGAAAGAAGCAGGACAAAATCATGCTAGATAACAAGACGTATTCGGTGATCTTCAAACCCTTGATGAACGAACAGGAATTGTATGATCGGAATGAGTCACTAAAATTCAAACTCTTTTGGATTCGTGTGATTCAAGTCCTGGTTTCAGTCTTACTGCATCTGAAAGGAGTAGTAGGTAAAGCCTTTGGGAAGGTTCTGCGTTCCTCCCCTGCTTTCGCTGACCCAATTTCGCCTGACCTGAGGAATGTCAGGTTTGACTTGGTGTCGTCTGCACGTATAACATATAAAAAATGTTAATAGTGGACATGAGGGAGCATGGCTTCGTGGAACTGGATGTCGTGTGTGCTGAAACACACTGGTGTAGGGCATGCAGAGAGTATTTTCACGAAGAAAATGACCCTACCTGTCCCATTGCTGCAAAGACGATATAGGATCTGGCTCGGAAGTCTAACTATAAGCAAGCACTCCTTAAAAAGAAGGGGCATAAAGAAGACAGAAGGGCAGACAGGGAGGAAAAGGAGTCAGAGAAAGAGAGGGAGAAGGAGGAAAAAGGGGATCCAAAACCGCCCTCATCTCCCATCGAGAAAGGAACAAAACCGGTGAATGAGTCAAAAAGTCGGCAGAGCCGGCTGAGACGACAGAAGGACTGAAAGGGGAAGGGCCACCTGTTGCAGAAGTGGACCAAGGTACCCAAGGGAAAAAAAAGACCAAGGAAGGAGGAAGAGAACGGAATTCTGAAAAAAGAGACGCTCATGAAGAAAAAAGAGTCCCCTAGGGGGAAAATAATGGAGGAAGGACAGAAAGGGAACGAAGAGGAACCCAGAATGCGAAATCCGAAAAAGTTGGGGGAAACGAAAATAGAAAAGGTGGACATGGGACGAAATTCCATAAATAACATGTTTGTACCGAGCAGCGGACTGACATGTGTATTTGAGGATTTTTCTATGAAAATAGCCGCAGCAAAACGGGGATTTCCAGATCAGGAATTGACAGGGCAACTACCCCCCCCAAATCTTCCGGCCAACCTCCTGCAAGGGGACGAGCTCCGACCACCGGAGTCCTCTCCCGAAGAGGAGACACAACTTGACAAAATGGAGGTGGTAGGAGCGGCAAAAATACTGTTTAAAGCTAAGGAAGCAGCTAAAAGACAAGGAATTAAGAAAAGGAGAAAATCAGTGAAAGGCACATGGAAAAGGCAAGACAGGCAGAAAGGAGAAAGAGAAAACAGGCAGTCAGGGGGACTAGACGACCCACCAACAAAGAAGGGAAGGCTGAATGATAATGGTTCTGTCATGAGGAAACGCTATCAGGAAAGCCCGATTGAGCCTGAGCCTGCGCCCACATACGATGCCTTGAAGAAGAAACGGCCCCTAGAATCAAGAGTTCGTCAGGGGACCTAGCTTTTGCTGCACCTATGACTACATTGGCACGCACCGATAAGGATGCGAAGAAACCGCTGGAGATCTTGGTGCCGTTAATATGCGCCTACTCTCAATACGGCCCTAAAGTACTTACACTAGTGGCTGCAGATGAATCTTTGAGCCTCCCGTCAATAGAAGTTCGTGTTCAGCCTTCAGATACAAAAGTAGTGGACTTGATTTAATCCACAGTGCTGAAGGGCATGGGCATGGTCCTTTGTCTGCAGGAGCCGAAACGGGGAAGACAAGTGGTGGAGGTGGATGAGACCGGTAAATATATCCTCCACCTGGCCTTCCTGAGGCTGGTCACATTGGAAGGTTCAAAAGAGCAATGGTCACATACAAATGTCCATTGGCTTCCATTGTCAGCCCTGCTAGTGCCTGCTGCCTCAAATGTGAAGGATATACAGTTGGGAACCGATCTCTCTGCTACCCATATAGCAGATTGGCTCTATTCGTCAGACGCAAAAGACAATATTGAGTCAAAGAACTTTGCTCGACAGTTCTGCCCCCTGGAGCATCCCTCAAGTATCATCGGTGAAATGGTAGAGAGAGGTCTGGCAAATGTCATAATAGACAAACACCACATCCAACTCCTCGGCTGTTGTGACCAGAATGATGGTCCTGCGCAATAGGATACCCTTCACATGTTGGAACGTCAGAGGAATCGGCGAGTCATCGAAGAGAATCAGGCTGGCAAACTGGATACATACACAAGAATCACACATAACATGTCTTCAAGAGACAAAGCTAAATCTAGAAAAAATTCAGGAATACGCCTCTTGGTCGAAAGACCCGCAGTTTGGGGCCCCAGTGGAAGTTTCAAGGGGTGAAGTAGCGATTTTAATTAATAAAGACTTAGAGGTAGAAGTCATTGATTCTTTTGCGGACCCTAGGGGTAGATATGTGTGGGTTAAGTTGGTACCAGGAGAAGAGGACTGGGCTGTAATGTCTATCTACGCTCCGGTTGACTACAAGGAAAGGGTGGATTTCCGCTCCTCATTACCCTCTTGGATCCCTGATATGAAAAACTCAATTATTGCAAGGGACTGGAACACAGTCGTTAACCCGAGATTGGACTCTATACTTCTCTCCTCCTTGTCAGTTCTCAGAATCAGGTAGATGTCTTCAGAATACGTAACCCTGATGACAATGACTTTACGTGGCATGGCCCACGCCCCTCGCCAACAGCCCCTATCCCAAGAAAAAGGTTGGACTTTTTTCTGGCTAGGGGGGTATTATGGGATAGATGTATGTGGTGTGAGCCAGCGGTGGATTGGATGTCCGACCACTACCCTGTGTGCACGGACATATTGGCAAGAGAACAGTTTGATAGTTGTCACCCTCCGTTTAAACTTAATGTTAATCTATTAAAATCTAAGGGCATCCCATAATGGGTAAATAAGCAGATGAAGAGTTGGATGGGGCCCGAAGACGTGTTTTTGGACGTAAGGACATGGGCAAAGGTGGGCCTGGGCATTATAACAGCAGCCCTGAAAACTTTCTCACGCATGAGTGCTGCTAATCGATCTTGAGAGGAACAGTCCCTGCGTAAGCTGGTCTCGGAGGCATAACAAAAGATGGGGGGAGACCCTTTCTCAGAGTACTACTGGTCTGAGAAAATGAAAACCCATTTGGTAAAACTGGAAGAACTGGAGTCTAAAAAGCAGGAACAATAGCTACAATGACGTAAACTGAGGGGGTTACTACGATATGATAGGATGACAAAGATTACCTTTAGAACTCTTATCCGCAAACAGGCAAAACCTATGCTGAGGGAGTTGCTCCACCCCTTCCTGCTAAATGCGCGTCTAGCGAAGGATTCTAAAGAAATGCGTACTTACGCTACGACCTACTTTAAAGACATAGTGTCTACCCGTAGATCGTGGGATACAGTGGACACAGATTTATCACTGTCCATTAATTTTTGGCAGGGGATTCGGACAAAGTTGTTGGATACCCCCTTTTCTACACATGAACTGTTACTTGCGGCTAAACGGATGACTGAAGGAAAGTGTCCAGGTCTGGACGGGCTCCCTTTGGAACTCTTCCTAGCCTCATGGGATGCCTTTGGTCCTTTCTTGACCCAGATCTTCAACAGTGTACTCCTCTGCGGTTCCTTACCCAGATCTTGGCTCACGGGCGTCATCTCCCTATTGTACAAGAAGGGGGATAAGAGAGAAGTAAGAAACTATAGACCTATATCAGTCCTAAATGTGGCATATAAGATCTTGGCTAAGGCTTTGGCGATTCGACTCTCTACCTTCCTCCCTGATCTAGTGGGGTGGGAGCAAGGGGCCTTCAAGTTTGTTAAAGGCAGATCGATCTTTGACAATATTATGTCCACAGTCAAAACCTTGGATTGCTAGGTAAGGAGGAAAGGAACGTGGCGATCCTCCTCCTAGACATGGAGAAAGCCTACGATAAGGTAGGTTGGACTTTCGTTTTCACTACATTAGAGAAGATGGGTTTTGGGCAGGGCTTTTGCACGTGGGCTAAAGCCATGTATTCGGAAGCCTCATCTGTGGTCATGGTCAATGGGAGGATCTTCACGGAATTCCCGCTGACCAGATCCCCACGACAAGGGTGTCCCCTCGTACCGCTACTCTTCGTGGTACAATTAGAGGTCCTACTTTTGAATATTAGAATAAACGAGCAAATAGAAGGGTTGTGTCTCCCCCCAAAGGTACATTGGAAAAGGGGAGTGATCGCGGATGATCTTACGTTAGCTTGCTGTAATAACCCATGGGCTTTACAAACACTCAGAGCGGTCCTGACCGAGTACTGTGATCTTTTAGAAGCCTCGATTAACTGGGATAAATCGGTTTACTTCCTGCCCCCACAACATGAGCTTAGCGTGGATTGGGGCCTGCGACAAGTCCCAGCGAATACCTCAAACCGTTTTCTTGGAGTACAGGTGTCCCTAACGGATTGTTCCAGCACACAGGACACATTAATGACAGACAAAGTGGTAACTCGAATCTCAGGCTGGGTCCGTAACCATCACCTCTCCTTGTTTGGAAGGGCTTTGGTGCTGTCCTCTGCTGCTTTCTCGGTCCTCTGGTTCCTAATGATAGTCCACCTGATAAGTGATGAAGCATACATGACTGTAAAAAACGTTGCGGCCAGATACTTGT
Organism: Chara braunii; assembly: GCA_003427395.1. NCBI lineage: Eukaryota > Viridiplantae > Streptophyta > Charophyceae > Charales > Characeae > Chara > Chara braunii. Next base: position 1,236,881 of record BFEA01000111.1, on the reverse strand, counting down.
GGAAACCACAGGCTTCGGAAGATCAGGGTTATATAGTGAAAGCAACATGAGAAACCATTGCCTGTGCAAGAGACAAAGGGGGACTGAGAATCTTGGAACCCCTCTTCCAGAATGTGGCTCTCCTGGGAAATGACCTGTACTGGTAATGTTTGGACGAAATGAGAAATTTTGGGTTCTACTGGCTAAGTACATCCTAATGCAAGAATGAAACCTGAGGGAGGGGGCTCATGTATGACTTTGTTGTATGATCAGGTCATACAGCCTCAGAAGACCAAAGTCCAGACTTTGGGGAAACATCCTGCAGGCTTGGAACAAAATTAGACCTACCCAACTAGTTGTGAACCATCAGCAAAAGGGGAAATACTAAATTAGATCCTGTGGGAAAATCAACTTATAAAAGTGTCAGGGGTGGGTCAGCTTGAGAGACGGTTAACTGACCCCCCAATTTTCACCCTCATTTATAAAAAAAACAAAGGGTCATTTTAACCATACTTTACACCAATCTGTAGGGTTCACTTCTGACTAACATATTGTAAAAAAAACAAACGAAAAAAAAAAAAAAAAACATATAAACAGCAAGCCAAAAGTGCACTTTCATGAAATTTTACCAACATTTCAATTTGTCGATTTTCACAATTTTCACCACTACCCAAAACAACCATCTCCAGGAACCCAACAAACACCGAACTTGACACATACAGACCTTGACCAAAAACAAAACAGGCAAAAAAAAAAAAAAAAAAAAAAAAAAAACATGATCCCCACTACACTTTTCAGGGTGGCGAAGGTTACCCTAAGGGTGAAAACTGAGGGTACAGATTGGGTGGTGAAGGTTACCCTAGGGGTGAAAACTGAGGGTACCTGTTAACCATTTGTGGTCAGCTTCTAGCGGACGGCAGCAAAGGGTCCTTCAAAAGAATTTGGATAGAGCATGGGATAGTGCAACTAAAAGATATCTGGGATGCCCAGTCCGAGGATTGGCTTCCTGTTTCAGGAATTAGAGCTAAGTTACCACGGGTCCATAAGGTGGAGCACAATTATCAAATCTTGACGGAGTCAGTCCCGACACACTGGTTAAGCTCATTAAAAGGGGACAGAGAAAGTAACCCGGGTGCTTGGCTGAAGGGATCGTCGCAACAGGATCTGTTTTTGAAAGTTTTGGGCCCGGACTTAGCCTCAGGTATCAGGGTTCAGAGATGGCTGAAAAAGATCGGAGCAAACTCGACGGGACTGAGGTTTTTGGAGGAAGCAGTTATAGAAACTACCATTGGGTTGGAGGAGGCCAGAGTCTGGGAAACACAAGGCCCTAAGATGACGGAGTGTTCTCTGCTCCCCCTCAAGACTGATCGACTCTTAGTGGAGCCCGTCTTGTATGGATGGAAAGGGGAAGGACTATAACAGGACACCCTCTATTCCTACAAAACTGGGATGGGGGTTCTCCACCAGCAGGAGAGAGTGGTAAGGAAACCAATAACGACAGCGAGAAGAAGGTTGACAGGGGTTCAAAATTCCACAGTTGAGAACAAGGACCTGTTTAAGCTCTGAAAGGCGCTGAAAAGGATTCCCTCACAGAAATAGGCGGCCCTTCAATGGCTGCAATTGCTGCAGATCGCAACAACAACGATGTGGCTAAACTCCAAAGGTATGGACCTACCCTCCATCTGCTCCCGATGTGAACGGGGCTGGGAAAATGCAGCCCATTTATAACTCTATTGCCCCCTCTCGGATGAGATCTGGGAATGGTGGAAGGACAAGTGGAAGCCATACTCTGCTTCTTCTTCAAAATGGGGGGTGGATTTCATACTGCACGCGAAGGTCTCAGACGATAGCAATTCCTCAGCAGGGGAATGGTACGTTGCCCTGATATGCAGAGGAATCATTTTTGAAGCGATCTGGGCCACAATGAATGCAAAGGTCTTCCCGGGGTAAGCAATCCCCACTCAACAGACCTTTAATTAGATTAAGCAAGTTATTACACTAGTAGTGTTCACTGATTGGAAGTCAAAGGGTTAGCTCTGCATGTCCAAGACATGGGCAAAAAAGGACTATTTTGCAGCTATTTCAGAGGACAGTAAACTGAGATATGCTCAATGGTTGTTGTGGAGTTAGGTGTAGTCATCAAAATGGTCGCAATAGGCCCTATTGATAACGGTTGGTGGTAGTTGTCGCTAGGGTTTTTAGACAGCGTTTGGGTGCGACTCGGAGGATTTTTGGGTTCGGCAAGCTGATGTACTTTTAGTTTCAGAGAGCTGGTTGTTTTGGAGATCGAATCACAAACTACTATAGGTTGAAAGGTTCGTGACGGTGTGGCGTATTAATTCAGCCACCTTTCATAATTATTTTGGACATTCTTCGGAAGTTTTACAAGAGACTTGGTACTAGAGGGGAAAGTGAATTGCAGGTACAATTCAGATTGAGTAGTAGTTCAGAATGTCTTAGTCTGCAGAAGTCATATTTGTTCAGAGTTAGCTCAAGACTTTCTCTCCTTTGGAGCTTCAAGATGATTTTAGTAATGTTTTGAGAAGGGATGCTGGACCCGTTTTCCAGCGGCAGGCTGATAATTTCAGCAACTAGTGGTTCGTCGAGCTATGCTCGCAAGCGAAACTGGTTGAGGCTGTCAGGATAACTCCGGGTTGAATTGTGAGGTCCCCGACCTTGTCCTATTGAATTTTGCAACACAATTACAATGAAAAAAAAATAAAAAAATATTAGGACCATTTCTCGATTTATGCGTGTCATCCTTGCGCAGGGGACATGCTCATTCCGGTGTGGCCGCAGATTTCCGCCGCATGATCTTGAGGATCATGCGGCCAAAATCGGTCGCGCTCGTCTGCCTTACGGGCGGCTGCTCAAAAAGGAGTCAGCCCAGCAGTGCATGTCTGATTTGATCCCCGCATCTGCGGGGTAAGATTCTGATATGCTAACCTATTGGGCTGACTCCTACTACGAGAGTAGTAAGAGCATCTCTTCTATAAGAAGAGCTCAACCCAACCACTTCTCCTGCCTGTAGCATAGCAGGAACCGTCGACTCCAACCCCTCCTGCTTGTGGCCTTGCAGGCTCTGCCTGCCTGCCTCTCGCTTTTCTGTGGATGGCTGCCCATCCACGACTTCGGGGTCACCCAACGAGTAGGCCTCGACATCGACCTGCTGCCTCCGCCGGGCTCGAAATCAACCCCCATGGGCTCTAGAAAATAAAAATAAAAACTTCCTATCTCTCCTGCGCTGCGGCCCCATACCCGACGCGTTTCTCTTTTTAGCCTACTTAGGCCCTTAATCGCGCTGTCGGCGCGAATACCCTTACAAGGGTATCCGGCCTGGTTTTTGCAAGTGACAGGAATTAAGTCAGAATTTGAGTTTGAATATACCGCGCGAGGCACGACAGGGTTTGTAATGTGCGTTGGCTGGGTGGTTAACTTGAATAAAGAGTGTGTGGGCGCGCGTGATCTTTTTATCTTTTTGACGATTGAAAGGCCGGCGTGATCGCCAGCCAGGATTTTTTTCTCCTGATTAAATGGGGATTAGAAAGACTACGTCCCTTTGATTAATGTGCTACTTATGACGTGAGCGTACGTGTGGAGGACGGCATCGACACCAAGATGACTTTGGAAGGCGTCTTGGTAGTTCGGCGCGTCGCGCAGTGCCCGTTTATTTGGGCATCCGACGAAGCTAAGTCTAGACTTGGGCCTAGCATTAGCGGTCACAGCGTCCGACGTTCATCAAAGAGATTCAAGAATCGAGACCGAGCAGTGACGACGCGAGAGTGTGGGAGCGGCACGAAGGGGCCGAGGGGTTGGGAGTCCGCGGGGCTACTCCCCTTGGTTTTACTGTTGCAGCGTCACGAGCGGCACAAGCGTCCCCCTTTCCGCCATATTCTGACGGTTAAAAAATTATAACTATTGTTATTTATTGTTGTGTCATTATTTTGCCTCGGTACTCCTTGACCTAGGCACGACGCGGAAGTTGGAGGTCGTTGCGACGATCGAGGGCCTTGAGCACGCGCCTAGAATTTTTGGTTGACCCGAGGGTTCCTACGTATTCAGGGGGGGTTAGCGACTGACTAGCGGCAGGACCGAAGGGACCAGGGTGGCGTGGGCCCTTCTGCGGGGTCATCGTCCGCCTTCGCAGTCTGGTAAAAGGGGTCCGTGTGTGGGCCATGCCCGCGCCAGGAGGAGCGGGGCGGCACAGAGCACTGTGAGGGGGGGGGCTGCTGCAGCGGCCGCCCACCTACAGTACCTTTTCCCACGCCGGTTTTTCTTCAAAGTTCTCATTTGAATATCTGCTGCTACCGCCGAGAACTGCACCGGGCCCAGCCCACCAAGGCCCGTGCAAGACTTGCAACATGCCATGCGGCGATCGACTGTTCCGATGGGAGTTGGCTATTGGAGGCCCGAGGGGGTGGTGGACTCAGCAGAGAGTGGAGCGGGGCAAGGGGGGGCTGTAGCGGCCTGCCCTCGGACCATAAGCCGTAGAGACCGGCAACCGGGGCTAGTAGAGAGCGCAGATGGGGCGACGACGGGGTAGACACGAGGAGTAAGGCGGGGCTGAGCACAGTGAGTGAGACGGGCCACAATGACCGTTGGGCGCCACGTGAACAGCAACGGGGAGAACAGCAGCGAGCGGGCGACAGAGAGGCTGGCAAAGAGGGAGGGGCATGAAGGCACGAAAAGGAGGGACGCACCCTGCCGCAAAAACGCTCCAGGTGCATACAGACCGAAGTCGGAGATGGTGAGGGGCAATGGCGGGGCGAGAAGAGCGTTGCTCGACCGTTCCTCAACGAAATCGGACGAGAGTAGGTACTAGATAGCGGTTTTTTGGTCATGGGAGTCCGAATATGAAGTCAGTTTGGCTGTTCGGTTAGTAAGATAGGAGGTTAGAGAGAAAGTTAGTGCGTGGAGCTGTGGAGAAGGTGTGAGTGAGCAGAACGAGATTTGCATTGCTCGCTCGACTCTCGGAGGAAACGGGCGAGGGAGGTCTTGTTTCCGAGGTTTTTTGGGCCGGCGAGTTCGAATCTGCTGTTAGTTTTAGCGTTGGTTGAGTAGGAAAAAAGTTAGTTCGGGAACGATGTGCGTGAAACTATGGCGAGAGTGGAGGAGGAACGAGTGGAAAATCGAGAGTGCTATTCGATTTCCTGAAGAAACGATCGAGGGAGGAGGGCCAAAAAGGGGGTTTTAGAGTGCCGCGACTAGGATGGCAGGGTTTAGATTGGGAGTGTGACGGTTAGTTTTTGGGGTATGTTAATAAGCGACTGCGCCGGGAGGAGGACGGCATGAATACAACAATGTATTTTCCCACCTTGTAGTGAAAGATTCATTCGACTTGCTCACTACAGTAGCGGGGGAGGTGGGAAGCCAGCCACGAGGCCGGAGACTTACCTGAACCGGTGCGCCACCCGTCTCTGACGGGGAGCCCATCTGCACGGCCTGGCCGATCCTCGGATGCACCTAGCACGTGCTCTGGGGAAGGGTTCGGTAGCGGAAGTGCGAGAGAGTGAGGGAGTCGAAGAGAAAGGGAAGACGGATACGTTGTCAGGCGGCCGCAAGCCGTGCGCCGCCTGAGATCCGCAGTTTTGGGACTTAGGCTCAGGGACAAATCCGTGTTTTGATGGTAGTCTCGTATGACCAGGCCGCAAAAATTAGGGGAACTCAGGGCACCCCTGATTTTGGGCCCACTGAACTTTATGAGTAACGCTCAAAGATGGCGAGATGGATGACCGGACTCGGCATGTCTCGGGACTGTCATTTCTGACCGTTCAGGGGGGTTAGAYCCGGATTGACCTGCCGCGGAGGGGTATCGCGGGANGACCGTTCAGGGGGGTTAGATCCGGATTGACCTGCCGCGGAGGGGTATCGCGGGAGCTGACCTCGCAGCCGCCTTTTTGGCGACATACGACCAGGGYCGAAATGAGGCCTCGAGTTTTTGTCTATTTTAGTACCATAATTAGAGATGGGGAAAAAGGGATTAAGACCAGGTGGGGAGAAGGGAAAAACATAATATCCTTTAATTTCCTCATTTTATACGGCATTTAAAACTAGGGGGGAAAACCCTCGTATTTTATGATCCCGGCAATAAATTTGATAGCATAGAAAAATACTAAAAATAGAGAAAGATAAAAGAAACAAGAGAAATCCGGTCCTGTGTATATACTTTTTCGGAATTCAATTTTGAGGAATTTACGCTTGATTTATTTTTTCCAACAATAGAATTGAGAAAAAGGAAGATTGAATGAGAAGAATGAAAGGGGCGAGAAACGATGACAATTGGGAGATGGGCCAAATTTCGCCTTGATTACCCGCCATTAACTCTGACCCCATAAAGATCAGTTTCTCTGGACTCTAACAGTTTTCACTACTGCCGATGGTCGAGAATTCCCTACGTCGTTTTCCCTAACTTACTTGTTTTCTAATCTTACCAAAGATGGGGTGTTCCGAGAGCGGGATTCGCGTGGATAGCATGAGGTGGTGCTACTTTGGACCGACAGTATGGTACCTGGCTCGGTATGGGCACATGGTTCAGAGAGGTTCTCTATCTGGCTCGATACCGGGCATATTTCTGGCTCAGCATGAGCTCGGCATCAGCGTACGTCAGGTTTGGGGACACTATCGCGGTTTATTTTCAGGTCCGGGACGGCTACGACAGTTATTTCGGCTTCGGCACCATTTGTTTCGGGTTCGGAACCACCACGACAGTACATTCCAGGTTTGGCACCAATACGGCCGTTCATTTCAGGTTCGGTACCGTTGCGGCTATCGAGTCAGATCCGGTASTCGCTCGTCGKCGGCTTGTCTCAGGCYCGGTATTGGTCCGGGGTCGGTATGGTACAACCTATTCAGGTCCGAAACGGGTACGGTATGCAGCACCGAGTGGGTTTGGTGTTTGACTATTCCGGCTCCGATTTGGTACGGTGTGATGGCCACATTGGTTCGGTACTATCRCTAGGACARCATTGGTGCGGTAACCTCGGTCCACTATTGAGAGGGCCGGTAATGACCGCGGGTTCTAATTGAAACAGTGGCCGTGATGCGGCGCCGCGGGCTAGTKYTTWTTTTCAGGCCCGGTACGACGTTGGAATTTCCCTGTGTGCCACTCTGATCTATTTCGAGGCAGCTGCGATTTCGCCGCGTTGGTTWGTGGCACAACACTAGCGCTTGGCACGTGGTCTGGACCTGATGGGTTTAGAGGCTGGACCTTACCCTGCAGTCGAGACACCAACCGCAGTGGGGACCGAGATGCTGGGGAGCCGAGGCAGGTCGGTTGGCCACARGCTGCGGATATAGGAAGGACAACTGGATACCGCTGGCCACTGTAGCTAGGAATGGTTCAGGCTCGGAAAACTGGTTCGACTCGTACGGTTATTGGTTCGGGTACCAGAGCAAGAAGGCGCTCCTTTTTCACTACCTGTCACAGACCAGAAATCCTACTATCCCGGTTACCGAGGAGGAGATTGTCAAAGTTGGTTGTAGCGACGCTCTCTGAAGGCTGCAGCTTTCGGTACCAAGGATATAGGCGAGCTCAGTGAGACTTGAAGGKTTTTTTTTTTTTCCACGCGTGCAAGGCGTGCACGGTGTTCCCCGYGGACGTCCTCGGAGATTGATGCAACGGGGACTGTGCGAGCCGTGCTCAGCGCCCTGGCACGGAGGCACCGGTGGTTACGAAAGGTGGAGAGAAGTGCAGAGGAGGGGGRGGGCAAGGTGTACGCCGCTCACCACGGGAGCGYTGCGGAGGGACACGAGCTCACTTGGCAAGTAAACGYAGGACGAAGGCCACGGGCAGATACRGGCGTGTAGCACGRCGCGCTTCAGCAACGGGGAGCGTCGTGGGATGGAGAAGACGAAGAAAGGGTGCCTGATGTGTGCTGCAGAGAGCAGACACAACCTGCGCCCCCTTTGAGATGACGGAGGGGAGTTGAGAAGCGTAATAGAGATCCGGTGCRCAAGGCGTTCACARCCTCCACGTGCCTTGGGAGGGAGAGGACTCGAACCTTGCCTGACGTCCGTCGTGCGACAGGTTGGCTCAGGGACGCATGAGACAATTGGATCACAGCGACCRGGAGGAGTATCCAAGGTGAACACAGCCTGCTCCYTGGTGCGTGCCAGGATACTGATCGGGTTCTTCCTTGCAGATAAACTGCAGTGAAAGAGGTAAGAYCGGGCGAGCGAGGGAAAAATMTGTGCCCAACGGGTGAGTGTGAGGGAAGGCAACGAGCCAAGCGTCCGKAGATGTGCARCTGTGACAACTGTGTGAAGGACGAATGTATGTGGCCTGAGAAGGTGTAAGTAATACTGATTTAATTATTTGCATTATCATTAYGGTTAATATTATCATGAGTACCTGCAGAATCTCGACAAAATTGTCTGCACCTACTCGTTTATCAGTCCTTAAAGGATTTACTGTGCGAAAGGGGTAGTCGATCAGGCGGGGACAAATAAGCCTGAACGAGAACRCAAAAGTCAAGATATGGAGGGGAATAAGTGAGCGAGGGCGTAGGTGAACCAGAGAGCRAGAGTAGAGGTGTGTGAGAGTAGGGAGTATAGGGGGAGGGCGAGCCATCGGAGGAACGAATCTGTTGCCCRAGCAACTAGGCTAAGAAGAAACCAGAAACGCATGTGAGGTTGTGTGAACGAGAAATCGCGCGTAGTCTCAGGGATGTAAATCGACTCTTCAATGTACCTGTACAGGACCTCTGGACAGACACGCCGAGTCCTGAACGTTTGTCGAAATCCGATAYATACTTGAGAAAGCGCGCTCAAGCACGAGAAGGAAAGATAATTCAGCGATGTACCTGTTCAAGATCCYCGGCTGGATTCTCTGAACCTGAATGCTTGCTTAAATCTGACATTTACTCTGAAGCACATGCCTTCACTGAAATGGGGGGACAATCACTCTATGCATCTGTTCAAGGCTACCAGTCTGATTAACTGAATCTTGAACGTCATTGGGATCATCCACGTGCATRAGGTGAAGGTGTGATACCCGACCAAACCCCTGACTACTCAATCTGGCGCTTCAAGGCTGGGGAACAGGTACTCTGAACCGCTGGTGCGTGATTGAAACTGCTAATCCTGGACTGGGCCCTCCTGAATGAGGAAAAGGGGGAGCCGTAAAAAAAAATCGTCGTCCGTCAACTGTTAAAAGTGGGGTGTAAGAGCACATGCCTCAGGGGTTTGATATCTGAATCTGAAGACTCCCGCGCATCTGGCCTAAATATGGTGGGAATCGCAGAGAACTCTGTGCGCGCACCCTCTTCGTATATGGGGAACTTGACGCCTTGACAAGCAGGCAGTGAGAAGCTGTCAGGACATCCGACCGGACCATGAACAGACACTCATGCTAGGACAGCGAAAATTCGGTGTGATTAAGGAAAAAGCTTCGGTTACCTGTGAAAGAAAACGGGAAAAGAGGTTGGATAGTCCGCTGCTCCTTGAGAAGTGAGCTCGTTTATTGGTTCTATGCCCCCCCCCCTAGCACTCGTTGTCACCTCAAACTGGGGCAGCGGTGGTCCTCGGGCGGGACTGATGATTAAAGCAATGGACTGATTGGGGAACTGACTAGTGAGTGGTTCATACATCCCTTGCAAACCCCAACCTGTTAATGCGTAGACCCCTCTTTCAAGATTGGACTTATTGACCGAGAGGGGCAAGGCTTCTGGCTTAAGGGAAAGAGATAGAGGGGACGGACTTGTTTAAACAACAGCACGTCCATCAAGGGCCAGTTGATTGGCTCGTTCGTAAGAGAGAGAAAGAGAGAACAGTGAGAGTGAACGGCCAGAGAGGACACCGCGAGTGAACAGCCAGAGAGGACACCGCGAGTGAACAGCCAGAGAGGACACCGCGAGTGAACAGCCAGAGAGAAGAGAGAGAGAGGGGGAGAGAGACAGCCTGCACGCACAGAGAGAGAGAGAGGGGGAGAGAGACAGGCTGCACGCACAGAGAGAGAGAGAGGGAGAGAGAGAGACAGCCTGNGAGAGAGAGAGAGGGAGAGAGAGAGACAGCCTGCACGCACAGAGAGAGAGAGAGGGGGAGAGAGACAGGCTGCACGCACAGAGAGAGAGAGAGGGGGAGAGAGACAGGCTGCACGCACAGAGAGAGAGAGAGGGAGAGAGAGAGACAGGCTGCACACACAGAGAGAGAGAGAGAGAGAGAGAGAGAGAAAGAGAAAGACAGATGAGGTGAACAGAGTGAGGGAGGAAGTGCATTCGTGTGATGACGGGGAGATAATGCAAATAGAGAGACTGTCGCGGCTGCAGAAGGGTGTGGTAACGTATCTGTCTGACCACCTGAAACTGAGGGTATAGGACARCTGAAATTTGATTCCTTGAGTACTATTATTTACCATCAAACAGATCTGGCCTGATTATCAGCCTGGAAGGTCTRCGCTTGGTATTGGCTCATTTCGGTATTGGGTCGTCACTGTAATCAGAGCCCTGATSAATTATCGGATCACCCTTGCAACYAGAACCCATTTATGWCTATTGGCTCGTTTCAGTTTTGGCTTGTTTTGGTAATCAGAGTCCCGATTAACTAAAGGTTCACATCRKCAATCAGAGTTCAGCCTATCGATTGGCTCGTTTCTGTTTCCTGAAAATTTGTTGACATGCTCCTGAGYAGATCCTGATTCATCTTTGGTACTTATTCTCCTCTCCTTTTRGAAACCCTTTTACTTTGGTGGGGYWGGTACTTTCGAAAGTCGGCTGTTTTTGTGGAAAGTCAAAGAGTTGTTCTTTCAGAATTCGTTKATGATATTCTGCATTGACAGTGAACTCACCTCGGATCCGAAAGGCATCGCTCTCAGCATATAGATGAGGGGTGAGACAGGCAGCTCCACCCCGACAACCCCTGCCTGCCGCTGAGGACCTCTGACGCGGGCGCGGCGAAGTGACAGGCGCCGTAGCCCTTGGCTTCAGCGAGCGGTAGGTAGCCCTTCCCCGGGTTTTCTCACAACGTACATGGTTCCTTTCTTGAAGGAGATTCGCATCCATATCCGGGAAGCTTGGTGCAAGTGTAAGCGGGCGGAGCTGCTGAGGAACGTGGAAAGAGTCGGGGGCTACGCAGTGAGTGGCAGGGAATCAGAAATGGGAAAGAAGGGCGGAAGGGTAGGAACGCACCTGTCTGCGGTGTAGCAGGAAGTTCGTTCGATGCTCGTTTACTTGTCCTAACCAGTGGAGGTGGTGTGAGGACAGCCGAAGGGGTGCAAACTTACCAAATAACTCCATACGGGATGTCTGTGTGGCCTGTAGGCAATGCCGAGTGTTTGTCAAAGTGACTTTCTGACTCAGTGGGTGGTGAGTGCCATTAGTCTGCTGAGTTCAAACCGTGATGTGAGTTGATCGGGTGCTGCCTTGCTCTGTGTTAGGTGAGTGAACGTACTCGTCTGTGCCCCGCTGCTGCCCTGCTGCCGGTGTCCCGCGTGCATGACGGGCAGGATTGAAAAGTGTTAAGCAGAGCGGTAGCGGACCAGCTATGAGGAGTAGACGAGGTGGTCAGCTGGTGTGGTGTCGGGGTTCATCGAACAAGGCGGCTGCAGACCAGCCGTGGGGTTGCGGATTTGTCTGTTGGGCGGTGTGCCGCTCATTTTGTCAAGCTGGTACGGTAACAAGGCAACCTCGGAGTTGCATGCCTACCTGTTGGCTAGCATGCGGCACCTACGTAGCCAGACAGGCTGCGGTGTGGCTCTACTATATGGAAGGGGAAGACTGTGATTTGTACCCACGACCCATGCCTTGAGCTGTGGCCGAGGCGGTTCGGACTTTGAAGCCTGTGTGTAGCTGAGCTCATTAGGCAAGGGTCTATTGCGGCAAACTGAAGAGTCGTCAAGGAGTCGACGGCTGAAGGCTGGCTTTCGTTTGACCAGACTACGGCGTGCTTTGGCCGCCATTGCGGGGCCCTCAGGCGATTCAAGGCATCAAGGCCCTCTCGTGCGCGTCTGAGTGCATCTCTCTTGGATCTGAGAGTCTAAAACTTTTTCTTTCTATCTTTCTCACTCTAAGTCTAGTCTACTGGATCCGAGTGGAAGGCGGCCGGCGGGATTGCAACCCGTAGGACCGCAGCAAGGCTCTATGGGGAGTTCACCCACCGATTGCGAGAGCTCTGCCGGAACTCAGGAGGAGTTCTGGAGACAGGGAACTGAAAGGTAATCATTGTCTCCCCTCTATAAACCCAGTTGTAACCCATATTTGTATTCATTGTTATGATTTGATTGAGTATACTGTATGCACCCTTACTTTGGCTTCCAGTTTGGCTTTCAGGACATGACAATATTAAATAAAGGAATGTATGCTTAATGTCAGTTTGTGTTTATTTAATTTCGCCAGGCTTTGTTTCTAAGATGAATGGCCTGGTTGTTTATTTTGTGGGGTTTTGGCTGTGCAGACTTGAGGACCAGACATTGTTCCATAAGATTGGATGGTCTGGTCGCTGTTTATTTTTGGGTGGTTTCTGAACAGTCTCTGGTTTAACTCAGAGTACTCTGCCTTTTTTGGTGCTGAGAAAAAGGGGTTGAGCTTTGTTTCTAAGATGAATGGCTCAACTCTTTTGGTCGTTTTATTCTGAGGGAGTAATTTCCGCTGAGGACAAAGCATGTTCCATAAGATTGGATGACTTTGGACTCATGCCGCACACAAATGGATCAGAGAGAAATGAACCTGTGGAGGACCAGACATGTTCCATAAGATTGGATGGTCTGGCCCAATGCCTCGCACATGCTGGAACCCAAAAGGTTATAATTTGGCTATATTTTATTATTATTCTACTTAAGAACAGGCTGGTCAGACAGGGTCCCATAAGATTGGGTGATCTGACTATAGTCTATTGTAAATTTGAAGAGAGTATAATTAAGAATATAATTGAAGGTAATGTTGGGCAGGCTAAGCTTTGTTTCTAAGATGAATGGCTCAGTCCTACGCTCAGCTTTTGAACACTAAGTTCAGAGAGATATATATAACTTGGATATTAAACAGTTCAGGGCGACTAGGCATTGTTTCTAAGATGAATGACTTAGTCATGTGCCCAAAGGAAGAGAAAAGTAGTTGTGCAGCCTGTTCGTGTATACTTAATGGTTGAGTCAAGCATGTTCCATAAGATTGGATGGCCTGACTTTACGCCTTATGTAAGCGGGGTATAAAGGGTTAAAGCATTGAAAGATTATGAACTATTGTCTGCTAGGTTGACTTGGGGATGGTGAGAGTACTTACCTTTGTGGGTTGGCCTGCATGTGACTGAGTGAGGCTACTACGTGGTCTGAGTTTCAGTTGATAGGTAGATCAATTCTCGCATTTTCTGGGATCTTTTGTTATACTTGGCTTTGTATAAATTTTGGTAAGCTACTTTCTCTACGGGAAGCGCTGACGAAATTTCTACAAATTCAGGGAGTTAGTCAATTCCTGGCTTTTCAAAGTTCAACTTGTGTAAAGTTCATAAATGGCTTAGTAAAAATCTGGGAAGTCTCATTTTCTAAAGGGAGTGCTGCCAAAATTTTTGTTAATTAAGGGAGCTAGACAAAATTGAACTTTGGAAAGTCAACGACTATTTCTGTTTTCATATGCGGGCTGATACAAATTTTGGAAAGACACTTTTCCTACGGGAAGCGCTGCCGAAATTTTCTTAGTTTAAAGGGGTTAGGTTATATTTTGACAGGTGGCGATTCCGACGATCCACCCTGTATAGGGAAGATTATGCCAGGGTCTACCTTTGCTTCGGGCACTGCTTAGTGGTAGACTCAGGCTTAGTTAACGTGGATGGTTTGAATGAGATCGTGGTATGGGGGTTATTATTCATGAACTTATAGATTTAGCCTGAGGATTGGTCTGTCTTGTGTTACAGGTCCTTTTGATCGTTTGATTCAGGACTTGGACTAGTTTCAGCTTGATCCACAAGGATCGTCTCCTGTTATCACTGATAACAGGTCGATTGTCGATTCGTCGGTTTACGATTCAACTCCAATCGACTCTTGCCACTCAACCTAAAGGCTTTAGCCCTGTGGTTTGAATTGTTTCATTGTGTTTTTTACCCGGACTTTATTGAATGACCATTTAACAAAAGTACTGAGCATTTATTTTGGGGAGTTACACAAGAGTGAGGGTTGTATGGCTAAAGCAAGGGGTATGAGCATAGAGAATGGTTCAAGTTGACCCCGTGTAGTGCGTGGACTTTTGTTGAATCTTTGATATGATTGCAGGTATGTTTGTGGTTCGGACTCTGGATGTGACCGCCTGCGATTACATACATATATGGCTGAGAGGAGTCCCACTGTGACTGTGAGAAGTGATAGTCCTATACAAATAAGCCTTATGCATATATTTATATATGCCTCGGGTATGCGCGCGGCTTACCGTGATCGTGCGCAAGGGTTAGCCAGATTATGGGGTGAGAGAAAAGGAAGACCTTCTGTTATTCCTTGTTTTTTATATTTCTATGGTTGGACGTTGTAGTCCGTGAAAGCCGTCAAAGTCAAACCCCTTGACTTCTGTCCAGGCCTGGAGTGGGGCTCACCTCCAGGGCAGTAAGAAACGACTGCCACCACAGGTGTGGACCTGTGTACCACCCACTCTGCACAGGGTGCAGAAGAGGGTGTGTGGTCTTCAACCACGCATGGCAGTTGTCCAACGTTGAGAGATTAACCCTCAAAGCGTGTATCAGCCGACACTTGAGTGTCGAATGAGACCCTCGAGGTTAACGAGGACCGCATGAGTATGGGTACTACATAGTACACAATCATTGCAACTGCCTGCGTTCGCTTGCATTGCGAGTCGATATGAGTTAGCCCTGCGTCCGCGAGGTTTTATACTAAGTCTCGCGCGCAATGCTTATTTGACTTCCGCATTGGAAAGTTATGGGATGGCTACTGAAGGGACTAGGAGTGTTGTCGCGTCGTTCGATGTATGTGTGTGTGTGATTTATTTTTGCGTTCGTAGAGTGGTGTATGCGTGGTGAGTGGGATGCGTCCTAGTCGACCGACGACGAGTCGCGTTTGGGACCTCAGCCCCCCAAGATGTCGGTTCACGTGCGGGTCCGATAGAGGCGTATTACCGCGCGTACCCCCTATGCTACAGCGAACGAGAAACGCCATCGACTGGTCCACCTCTGCGATTGCAGCTGATCAGCTTTCGTACTGTGGACTCGTAGCTCGGCGGGGATATGCCGACCGAAGGGAGGTGACAACTCCCGTAAGGTGGAGGTAAGTCGTGCCTCGCGTAGGCCCTATCCTGTCGTAGGGGCTCGCGGGAGGTATGGCTGGCGCACTCGGCCGGAGCGACTTGCGTAAGCTCCATGTATATTTGCGACGAAGGATTTTAAATCAACTCCTGCGTGACGCAGCCAGGAGGGTCCCGCGCTGCCCCGTGCGGTGCCGGACCGATGCGCTCGACAGCGCGGCTGCTAAGTCGCGAGACATTATTTTAGGTAGAATAGGTCTAACTTTAGTATTCCCATGTTCGCACATTCCCGCGGCTTCGACAAAAGCGAAGCATTGCCATTCACATCCGTTACTCCTGGACGCCATATGCGTCCGGACTAAAGTTCAAAAACTTTTAGTTTCTCAGTCATAGATCAGGTTTGAATAACTTTTGGCAAATGTCAGACTCATCAAGTCCTTCATTTCAACGAAAGAGTCGGACAACGTCCGACGTTTAAAATCCCCAGCAAATACCATTGTCAGGGTATTTGCCCCGACACCGGAACCCGCCAGAAAGATTTATAGATGGTCTGGTAAGCGTTTGTCAAAGGGTTGGCATGCCCGACGTGACATCTATTGTGCAACAGCAGAACCAAGGACTTCTGGCAAAGCATGCGTGTACTAGTCCCAGCGGGTTGGCAATGGTGATCGTGCCCCGAGTGCTTCATCCAGGGCCCTTCACAGGCTTCGCCCGTCTCCCACCAGCTTGCTGCCCGGAAAGAATGTGGACTCTCAAGGTTGAGCACTCGCGACACCTCACAATGAGAGGACTCTCAAGACAAAACTCGCTTCCTTACGGTGAGAAGCAATGAAGAGGGTAGATAAGGAAGCGAGCAACGTACCTCATAATGTTGCCCCCAACCGTAGATTTCTCACTGTCAACCTGACGTGCATTTATGATGACTGGTCTCTGCCTCATCACAACAAACAGCAGAATGTAGTTCCACCTCGGCTTAAATGTCACATTAGCGAGCTCTCATCATCCAGCGTACACCCCCTATGTCACCACATAGCTTCCTGTCGCGCCCACGCGACCCAGGGCCGCCAATCGTTCAACGCCCAAGCCTTATCACTGTCCCACACCTCGTGCAAAGCACCGAACAACTATTGCAAAGAACCAATGAAACGCAGTTCAAACCAGATCCCATACCAAATTGCAAGGAAAATGAGCAATAGCGAGATGACAATATCCAGAATGCACAATCACATTGAAAGCCAAAAAGTATCACAATGTCCAGAAAGCAGCATTGCATCAATATGACACCAATGGAGAATCGTAACGCTGAAAACCAATATCAAGGAGAGCTTGCTCTCGCCACCACCAACATAAGAGTCTAGTCCCTTCTCCCTGCTCGGCACTCGGCGCCCAGCCTACTTCCTACACAGGTACTGTCTGCCTTCTAATTGACAATGCAACTGTTGACGTCAGCAGCCAACGAAGTACTCGACGAGGTCGCCCAATGCAGACCATCGCCAATACCAGGTATGCGCCCTCACATCTTCATCACCATCATCATTCTTCTCTCTTCCCCCTGACTTACACCCACGCCTTCCCTGTGTACACCCGAAGACCACCCCTGTGCCTCACTGTAGACCAAGCCCCAACCAGCTATGACGGCTAGGCTATGGCGCTGCCCTCAGCAACACCCTGCTTCCGGCACTACCGCATACACGCAGCACCTTGCCCTTAGCGCTCAGCAGGCCACGAGCAATTGCTCCAGCAGCTTTGCCGCATCATCTCGGAAATGCCTAAATGAGAGCCCAGGCAGCGAGCTCTTTCCTATATGGAAAAAGCCTGCCTACCCCGGCGGCCTGGCTGGCCTGGGCCTCTGCCCAGAAGCTTCCGGTAGGCCCTGGGAGGCTGTGCCTCTGTTGCAGCTGTTGGGCCTCGTTCGATTGGGCCTCCCAACTGTCTGTGTATGAGGCTGGGATTCTTGCCCAGGGCCTGCATTTCAAGAAAGGCATGGGAGGCCGTGGAATGTTTTTGCTGCTCGGCCATTGTTCTCTCAACCAACTGGCACGTCACAACTGCCCGGACCATGAATACAAAATTAACAGCAGAGGGTCTCTCCAGATTTGTTAGGCCCGCGTTCACTTAGGGCGGGCACATTTGTATCAGGGCCCCTTAGGCCCATCGAGGACCCAGATCCTCGCATTCCCTCCTCCTTTACTTCGACAGTCCTCTGAGAAGTCTTCTAAACTGCAGACATTTTTCCCTTGAGTTCTCTTTCATAGCTTGCGATCACTTGAGGTGCTGTTCGGTGGAGTTCTTCTCTAGTGAACCACCGATCTTCGCTGGGATCAGGATGGTGTTTGAACTTGACACGATATTGCATCCTCGGCTTGGGAGGACGGGCTCTGCCCGACAGACTCTGTGGGACCAAGGCGGCACGGCGAGAGTATTTTGGGCCTGAATTTTGTCCAGGGCCCAAATTTTATTAATTTGACTGTGGGTTTTGAGTGGCAGCAGCGGACTTTAGGGCCACGCTCGTGGAGGTAGCAGCGGGTTGGGCCACGACAGGTTGTTTTTCCGCTTTTGTGGGGGTATGCTGCTGATTTCTTTTCGGCTTCGACGACGATATTTTTTGCGCCGTTATGCTGCCGAAATGGTGGATTGTCAGGGTTTTCTTGGTGCATCAAGGGGTTCTCCATCAACATTGGTGGAGGAGAAAAATTGCAGCGGAACTGTTGTGGCAGTGCGGTAGAGGTATCGACGATAGTCTTTGTTGATCCAAGCTTGTCAAGGTGGAACGACACACTGTTTTTTTTTGTGTATGTGCATCGGCAGTGGTGGGGCCTTTGGCTTTGAACCGGACTAACGCTGTCGGCGGAGTGGGAACTGTTTTTTTTTGTGTGTGAGGCGCGGTGGAAGTTGTTCTGGTGGGTGACGTCATCAGGTACTGGAAGGGATAGGGCGGAACCACCTGGGACAATCTGGGACGATCTGGAACTTAAGTAGGACCGACGTTTTTTTTTGGGATGTGTGCGACTCGCCATCCTCACGTTTGGGACTGCCGCGTTTGGGACTTGTGAGGCAGGAACGGTTTGGGACTAGTGGTGGACCCGAAGCTTGCCTCAGGGCTGTGGTTTTCTACGGCGAGATGTAATTATTTTTCTTGGCTTTCAAGTTCTTGTGTGAAACGAGGTGCGGTTGATACTTCTGCTCAAGGTTAGTGGTTGGCTTGAATCCTCTCACATATGTGTGCGCCCTCACGTTGTATGACCTTTCTTTTTTTTTTCGGTTCTCTAGAAAAAGTTGAATGGAGAAAGTTGTAGGGATATGCTTGTGTGGAACATTGAGTCTGACTTGAGTTGAGGTCCTTCCGGTTGAATCTCGGATTGTTTGTTGGCTAGGCATGCACGTAGGTAAAAGGAGAGTGTGCGGAAAGTGAACTTGAATCTCGTCGAATGTGGTGATGAGGAATGCTTGTGTGGAACATTGAGTCTGACTTGAGTTGCGGTCCTTCCGGTTGAATCTCGAATTGTTTGTTGGTTTGGCATGCACGTAGGTAAAAGGAGAGTGTGTCGAAAGTGAACTTGAATCTCGTCGAATGTGGTGATGAGGAAGTGAATATTTTCCTACCCTTATTCATTGATGTTATCCACCTACTGGTCAAGCGAACATACCGATTTTTTTTAAAGAAACAGTGAAGAGGGCCCGAAAAAAAACGCAAGTAACGGAAAAAAAAAAGGAATGAACGAACCTAGTCTAACCCCAAGGTTCCCATTTTCTATCCTGAAGGCCCTCCGATTTAACCCCGTCGAAACGAGTCTCGACTCTCACTTTCTCTGGCTTTTTATTTCATCCAAGTTATTTCCCCGCGTAGCAGGTTGGGGCGATGGACCTGACTCCAAGCCTGAGGGCTTCCTCAGTCTAGGAGGAAATTTGGGGTAGGGGTTCGTTGCTTCAGGATTCGGCCCTGTAATCGACGTGTAGTGGACCAATTAATGGGGGGGGACTTTGCCGGTTCGGTGGAGACATCCTGACTTCTGGGATCCGAGCCTCCGAGCTCGAGTGAGGAGTACTCCATACCACTTCCCCGAGAGTGGGACGCGTGACGGTTAGAATTCAGTGGTAGTCTCTTCACACTCGTACATGGGGGAAAGACTGAACTAGCAGACCCTTCAGGTGGACGCTTTAGGAGCCACCTACATCTTGAAAGGGTGCTGCCATAAGAAGCTCAACCTATTTTAATACAAATTTCGTACAGAGCGCAGATAGGCGTTTCCATCGCAGGAGACTCATGCCATAAGAAGCGTGGGGTCATGGCAGAGGTTCAAGGGGGATAGGTTAACTTTGAAGATGGTATCAAATTACCTTTTTGGTTTTTTTTTTGTCCGTGAGTTATTTCAAGAAATTTGTGTACCAGTATGAGAAAAATAACCATGCATGTTATTTCTGCATTGAAAAAAACAAATTGCCTTATGGGCGCCCTTACCTCAAATTCCTTCGCGAAAGGACATGCCCGCCTATGCACCTATGCACACTAGGATCCGGTACACTCAGGACATACTCACAGTATGACATTTTCGACTTAACTCTGGACGTGATTGCTGCTAGATGCATCCAACTTTTAGCGGCAACTGTGGTTACTAAATGCGTTTGGAAAAATGTTAGTGCGAGCATGCCCTCAATCTAGTTTTTTCGTTCAATCTAGTCCATTATCTAACGCCGCACTACTAAGACATAGTTATGCGGGGACCTGATGACCTCAAATCCCAAAATTTGAGGCAGTTTTCGGGTCATATTGGGGAGACCCGCTACTCAAATATACTTTTTGGTGACCCTTTTGTCAAGAGGTTGTCAGGCTGCCGAAGTTTCCTTTTTGAGACCACCTATAAAAATGGTATCAAATTACCTTTTCAAATTTTTACTTATTATTATTATTATTATTATTTAAAAATTTTTATTTCTCCGTTAGGTATTTCAAGAAATTTGTGCATGAAGAAAGTTGTTGTTAGTATTAGTTCAACATTGGAAAAAAAAATAAAAAAACTCTACATATTTTTTGCGGTAAGCAGTGTGACTACGTGCACTTTCTAGGAGGTGCAAATGCCAGGGCCGCGGCTTCGTCCTTTCTGGATAAAGTCTGCCCATGTGACCACATGAGGACCTAAAGTACCAAAGAGGTCTACCCAAATGCCTCAAAAGTTTGGTACTTTTGGTCCTCGTATGAGTATGCCATCAAAAACAAAAGCCAAAGCTCCACAATTGGGGCATGACCAATGGAAAACCACCTGATGGGCACCCTTACCTCAAATTGCTTCGTGAAAGGGTCTGCCCACCTGTGCAGCTATGCACCTATGTACTCTATGATTTGTATACATCAGTGGTGAGAAAAGATGTCACTGAGGATTGCGCTACGCACGGGGACGCAGCCAAGACAACTTCTCGGGGGAGGACAATAGATTTGGCAGGTTTGGCAAGCAGACCAGGTTCGCAATGTGTATACGACAAAAAAAACGAGAGAAAAAAAAAACAAATCCTCACATTCGTCGACCCAACGACACCGTAAGAAACAAATAGAGGCCCGTAGTTGTCGTCCCTTATGCAATGTCTACCACCAAATACATCAAGGAAGATGTGCCACCCATGGGGGCAAATTTGCGCCACCTCTTTTCAAAGTGCATCCGACTGCAATTACGCCCCCACCTGGAGGCATTTGACCGCAATGACGTCCATAAATAACTAAAAAAGTCCTTGTGTAAGTATGCCCTGACACCACCAACGTCCCCTCACCTTCCAGCACCCAACGTCTACACAGCCGTATCTGACAGTCATCGTCCCGATGACCCCATAATGGTTCTTCCCGTAGAAAACAAGCAGATACGCATCTGTAGCAGTCGTCCCTTATGCACCTCCACAACCAGATACATCAATCAACGGAAACGTATGGGCCCGATACCTAAAACCTCATGTCACTTCAGCTCAGTCGACTCAACTGTCCCCTCACCTTCCCGCACCCAACGTCTACACATTCGTATCTAAGAGTCGTCGTCTCGACGACCGTGACACCAGAATGGTTCTTCCCATAAAAAACAAGGCAGATACGCGGCCGTATCGGTCGTCCCTTATGCACGTCCACAGCCAGATACATCAACGAAAACGTACGGGCCCGACACCTAAAACCACCTACCCATCCGAATTCGCACATTCCCCCAGCCCCAATTAAAAAAAAAGGAGACCCCACACATCGTCCCCACAAAACGAGACAGCGTACCCACAACGCACCTAGACCAACAATCGTGTTCATTTGAGTAGCCTGCACAAAGACCGACCCACCCCTAAATTCGCATCCACCCACCAGCCTTGTACCCCAACATCAACCCAATAACCACCAAAGAACAAAAAAGAAACCCAGAAAAAAAAAACTTCCCTGAAACGGAAACGCCCGGTCCTAGTCCAGCAACACCGAACAGCGACCTCAACACCCGATAGCCACTCGCCAGCGCTCCAAGTTGTACAAGGATCGCTCCCCCTACCAGTCTTACTCCCGACGCCGACCACACCCTTCCCCAACCCCCAAAACACCCCATTTCCTGCCCATTGTGTTGTAGGACATTTCCTGAAAAAGCCTGTTCTGCAATAGACGCAGCTATCCTGGTTGAGAACACACAACGGAGGTCCCCAACCCCGTAACAAAACCTCTGCTAGTGACTTGGCCCCGGGGAACCTCACCATCAACCCAGGATAAAAGTACTTGAAGCATCATTCAACTTAGCTCATAGGGAAGACTTCAAGTTTGAACGGCCCATGGCCAAATACCAACCACAACTCGAAGGTTGCCCAGCATGTTTCATGTCTACCCTATCGAGCCGTCTGTCTTATCTACCGTATACTCCTGATCTAACCCGCCCTTCCCTACCGGTAGTGGTCAATTTCCCTTCTGCTTGGTGCTGCCTGGAAAGGAAATAGGCATGTTCGAGCTGCCTGCAAACCGGCGTGCAGCTCTCTATGTGTATGTGTCTGTGTGGCCGCTATGTCGTGCCTGAAGATGGGGAGATTCCATTCACACTCGTCTCAGAAAGGAAATAGGTGAGTTTGCGCGGCGTGGCGAAGTACAGCCTCGCCCCCTCCCTCCCGGTCTCTCATGGGTGTTGTGCGTGAAGAGGTGGAGAGTTCCGTTCACACTCAGCCCAGAAACGAAACAGATCGGTTCGCCCGGCGTGGTGAAGCGCACCCTCTCTCTCTCTCTCTCTCTCTCTCTCTCTCTCTCTCTCTCTCTCTCTCTCTCTCTCTCTCTCTCTCTCTCTTGCGCGCGCGCGC
>BFEA01000111.1:1179592-1187092 GCA_003427395.1 Chara braunii | reverse complement strand
GAGTTGTGTGAGCTGTGAAATTTATTTTTTGTCTTTGATTTTGTTTATTGTGCAACAAATACACGTGGGGAAAAATGAATTCTCTCTTAAAATATATGCGTGCCTCCGTCTTGACGCGGTTCATTCCTCTTCTTTTCTTCCCTATCCCTCTCATGGTCTATGTTGATGCCGAAGGGGGAGAATTGAAAACTCGTGGTCAGATTGAAGGAAAAAGGCAAACTTTAAAGGGCCTTCTTCGACAATTGCCTGGTAAGATACACGGTGTTGGTCAAGAAGCTGAACAACATGTTTACAGACAGCTCAACCTGCGAGCTGCAGAAGGTGAACTGGATGCCGCTGAAACTGCTGTTCAGATGATGGAATCCCGAACAACGAGTCAAAGAACTCATTAGACAAGGGCGTATTGCTCTTGACTGGTTTGTCGCCGAGTATTTTGAAAGAATAAACCAAAGAGGAAAGGAAAAAGAAGAAGAGAAGAAAGAGGAAAGAGAAGAAAGAAAGGAATTGTCTGTAGAGATAATGAAGGAAAATATCAGACAATTAGAAAAATCTCTAGCAGATGGTAGAAGAAAGATTGAAGAGTACCGAAGGAGAAAAGAAGAAAAAGAACAGCAAGAGAAAATGTTGGAAGAAATGAGAGAGTGATTTCACTTTGAGGAAGTGGAGACTGATCTCTCATTTGTATTGCAATCTGTCATGGCCTACCTTGTTCATCTCGAAAGAAAGATACACACTAGCACCGTCTCATCGGATACTATGATGAGACTGATGAAGGGAAAAAATAACGTAAGTATTAAGGAGGAGACGAATGGGGAAGAAAGGAAACCACCCCAAGAGAAACTCATGAAAGATGCAATGCGGAAGGTAGAGAAACCCAGAACCTAGAAGAAAGAATCTGAGGAACCGGTAGAGAAGAAAGAAAGACCCATCGAAAAGATAACCGGCAGAGAAGAAAGAAAGACCCATCGAAAAGAAAGAAAAACCGGTGAAGGAAACAAAAAAACCAAAAAAGAAAGAAAATGTTAAGATGAAACTGCCATTTACAAATAACAACAAGGAAGATGAACACTTGTTATTGTGGATCGTTGAGATTCAGACTTATTGTGGGACTGCACCCGTCGGGCCTAAGAGTCAGGTCGCTTTCTCTACGTCATGTCAGGGGGGAGTGGCGAAGGAGTGGGTGTTGCCCGAAACCAATGCTGCCAGCTTCGAAGATTTGGGTGAGTGGGCTAAGACCCTCAACCTCAAGTAATTTATCCAAAAGATAAAGAAGAGATTTTTGGACAAGATAATGACCGATAAGGCCTTTGATGAACTTACCATGATAGGGCAGAAACGTTGGTCTTTCGTTGATGCATTGTCTCGTGAAGTGGATTGTCTTTTGCAGGTACCTGGACTGAACCTACAGGACAATCAGGTATTGTATATCTACTCATGTGCTTTGCCCGAGCCGATTCACGGACAACTTGTGACCGAGGCCAAGTCTGGTACGTACAACTATCGACAGTTTTGAGATCTCGCTTTCCAACGAGAGCAAATGATCGCACAGGTGAAAGGTTGGTGGGTACGGTAAGCGGATCCTTTGGTGGCAAAAACGCCAATACCATATGCTTGTTGTATTTGGCGATGATACCGTAGAAAAGTCACCCCTCAAGGAATCTGAGGGAGGAGGTGGTACGAGCAGCAGTGAGTTTGGGAAGGGTGACGTCACTGTTGTCATGACCAACAAGGGAGGCTAGAGTCAGTGGAAGAAGAAGAGGAGGTCACGCTCATTCCCTGAGCATCCCGACATTGCGTTCGGGAACCCATGGGAGAAAATGAATATGACACTGTAGGAATGACAGTCCAAGATGGACAATCGCCAATGCCTCAAGTGTGGCACTCTGGGGCATGTGATAGCCTKATGCCCACTTATCAAGAACCCAAAAGCGAGCAACCAGTAGGAGTAGCATCTGCTCCTTCTGAGTCGAAGGGTTTAGACCAAGACAAAGGCAAGGCGCCTACAACCCYTTCTAACCTTTCGAYTCTCAAAGSACAGGATGACTTTTCTTCGGCCCATCGTCCAGAGCACCTTGACACARCCCTTTGCTCTGTCTCACTGGACGATTCCTTTCACGAACTCGATAATGAACTGATAGCATTCGGAGTTCGTGGGCTAAGAAAGCAAAGACCAAAGGTGAACTAATGATYGCAGATATTGAGACGACGCACACGCAAGTAAGTGCACTATTAGATCCAGAATCGACGCGGTCTTACATCTCAGAGAAGGCAATTCACAAATTGCATCTGGGAATGAAGGTAAAGAATTTCCCTCGACCTATTACGTCTATACTAGCTGACAAACGCACGATCAATGTCTTTCAATACGTCGATCTCGTTAAATGTTATTTCAGGACGAAGGAAGGTAAAAAAATTCTACACGAGATATCCTTCTGATTGAAAAAAACCTCCCTTTCGACATAATTCTGGGAATGGATTGGCACGAGGGTCAGGGAGAAAATTGTCAAACTAAAGGACAAAAAGTTTGAAACTCAAGCAATAAAGTTATACCATAGGTATGATTCTGACTCTAGTCTGTTTTTCTGTTGTATGAGTTACCCAACTTTCCGATCGATGGTAGTGAAAAAGAAGTTGGATCGGAAGGTGATGATGATGCTTGTTAAGCGAGTGGGTGAATGTTCCTCATCCTATCCACCTTCTATCAAAAAACTTCTCAACGAGTATAAAGACTTGCAAACTGAGCCAACGGGAATTACTGAGCGTGCTATCAAGCACACCATCGAGATTATTCCTGAAAGCAAAATTCCCAAGGGTCCTATTTGTCGAATGTCCCCCAGGGAATTTAATGAAGTATGGAAACAGTTGCAAAAACTTATTGACAAGGGATGAATTCGCCCTAGCTCCTCTCCTTATAGTGCTCCTGTCTCATTCATGCCAAAAAAGGAAGGTGAACTACGATTATGTATTGATTATTGAGGGTTGAGCTCTGTCACTGTGAAAAACACGAAACCACTTCCACGCATTGACGATCTGTTGGACCAGTTGCAAGGCTGCAAGTATTTTAGTAAGATTGATCTTAAGTCAGGGCACCATCAGATCGAGGTGGCTCCTGAAGATCAACATAAGACGGCTTTTCGAATCAGGTACGATCACTACGAGTTCGTGGTTATGCCATTCGGATTGACTAACACACCTGTGACCTTTCAAAGCTCAATGAATGAGTTATTTCGTCAATGGCTTGACCAGTTCGTAGTAGTATATTTCAATGATATTTTAGTAAACAGTAAGACATTAGAAGAACATGAAAAACATCTACAAATGATCTTGCAGAAGTTGCGCGATGACAACTTCAAATTGAATCCTAAAAAGTTTGACTTCACTAAGGCTACTTATAATAAGCGAGGAGGACTAAGACCTTAGGAAAAAAATATAACAACAATTCGAGATTGACCCGAACCAAAGAATATAACTGAGTTAAGATCTTTCCTCGGACTTGCTAGCTATTATAGAAAGTTCGTCAGAAATTTCTCCTTGATAGCTGCGCCTATACAAAGATTACTGAAAAAAGAAAAACCTTGGTTGKGGGACAAGGATTGTGAGTCGTTATTCAAAAAATTGAAGTATGTTATGACTCACTACCCCGTCTTAAAGATTGCTGATCGTTCTGTYCCTTTCATTGTCACGACCGACGCAAGTGGGTATGRAATTGGGGTTGTGCTACAACAGGACGACGGTAAGGGATATAGGCCTATTGAGTTTATGTCCAGGAGACTCCCGTAAGAGAAAGTGGCTAACTCCACCTATGAAAGAGAATTGTATGCCTTAGTTGCTACACTGGACAACTGGAAACACTACTTGTTAGGGAGRCACTTCACTGTCTACTCTGATCACTCTACTTTGAAGTGGATCAAGACTCATCCTAGACTCTCTGACGAACTAGTTAGATGACCCGCTTTCATTGACACCTTTGACTTTGAGTTGAAAACAATCAAAGGTAAGTCTAATGTGGTTGCGAATGCTTTGTCCAAGCATGTAGACTTCTTTGAAACTATTATCTCTTACCTCGATATTGGAAACGAACTGAAGGAACAAATCCATAAGGGTTATGGAAGTGATCCTATTTGGAGCCCTATCATTGAAACTTCACGAAAGAACCCAGAGTTGTTTCTTGAATATCGAATGGTTGATGACTTAGTCTTCTTTCTGGATAAAATCGAAGAAAGATTGTGTGTTCCTCACCAAGAACCAATCAAAAGCTAAATCGTTGAGAAATGTCATGATGCGGACGAACACTTTGGTTTTAAGAAGATGTATGCTGATTTGAGAGARTGCTTTGAATGAAAAGGAATGAAGGAAGATGTTCTAACCTATGCGCGAACTTGTCTTATCTGTCAAAGGAACAAACCCTTACATGAGAATGCGATGGGACTACTTAGATCGCTGCCAATTCTAAGTGAGTCAGGTGAATCCATTTCCATTGACTTCTTGAGTCTTACTAAGAATCGAAATGGCAACAGTCAGGTAATGGTCATTGTAGATAGATTCTCAAAGTATGCTATGTCCATTCCTTTGCCTGCTGAAGCTAGAACCGAACTAGTCATCCATAAGTTTCAGATGTGATGGGTCTCTGAGTATGGATTCTCCAAAACCATTGTCTCTGATAGAGATGTTCGGTTCACTAGTCTACAATGGCAAAAGTTGATGGAAGTTTATGGGACCAGGTTGGCCATGTCATCAGGCAGACATACTGGCACGAATGGCCAAACCGAGAAAATGAACCGTCTTTACCAACAACTTTTGCGAATGTATGTCTGATCTGATCAGATAGATTGGGATGAGAACTTGCCTAAAATTGTTAGTGCCYATAATAASAGTATACATATTGTTAAAGKTAGAATGCCTAATGCACTGCATAAAGGATGAAAGCCCAGGCGTCCCATTGATGCATTAACAAGGGACCAGATTCAAAGGCTACACCTAGGTACGCGTGAATTCGTAGTTTTGTATGAAGAAGACATCAAGAAGGTTAAGGAAAACATTCAGAAAACCTAACTACAAATGATTGAACAGGCTAATTTGCCAACCTTTCTACTATGGATCCTGGGAAGTTCTCAAGGTGATTGGAGATGCAGATGGACCTTCCTACCGCATAGATGTGCCTCCACACCTAAGGACATACCCTATCTTCCATGCGTCTAAGCTGCTACTCTATGTAGAAGGTGATAACTTTTCAAATAGACCATCTATGTTTCCACCCTCTATGAATGGAGGCTATGGAGTAGAAAAGATACTGGAACATGGCTATTTCTCTACAGGGTCGAGGAAGACCATAGAAGCAGTATAAGGTACAGTTCAAGTCCCAGCCTCCATCTGAAGCTAGATGGTTCAGTAGAAAAGAACTCCTACCTACTGCTCCTGACATCGTTGCTGCATATGAACGTGGGTTGAGTGAGAATTAATGTATTTTTGCGATGRAACTMAAAAATTGGGTTTGCAGGAATGCAATAACCCATGTTGTATGCCTCGTGGAAAGTTTGAGGGCCACAGGCCGCACTCAGACCCAGGCCAAAGGGGGGGAAAACACCCACGGAAAGATTCAAGGCCTGKACGAGATACAGTTGACTAAGTCAACTGTYGGACTACCCAACARTGAAAGTCAAAGTGTACCCAACCCAGACTGCCGGTCAAACTCAAACATTTGTTTGTATGCAGGTACCCAGACAGCATCAGGGCGAAGGGGAGTTCTACAACTGTACACGATCCAGGCCCTTGACTGTGGGTCAATTTGTACGATTGTGGGAAGGGGACCGGAGGCCAGACAACCTCGTCCAAGGTTATAAAAGGAAGGGCCTCCGGGTGGTCAACATTCGGTCTTTCAGTCTTGCTATGCTGCTTGAATGCTGGCTCGACTATGACTGGTTGCTGGCATTGGTGCTGGCATGACGCTGGCAAGACGCTGGCTGGACGCTGTTTGTGCGCAGGCACTGTGGACGATGACATGAACTGTGACAGCATGATGGCGCTCTCTGCATTCTGCGTCAGGCATTGCTGACGTGGTGCTGCCACCTGTCTTTTGTGGCGCAGACCACTTGTCTACATTGTTGATGTGGCGCAGGCCAGTTGTCTACATTGCCGATGTGGCGCAGACCAGTTGTCTACATTGCCGACGTGGCGATGCCACCTGTCTCTATTGTTGACGTGGCATTGGCCACACTGCCTACATGGGGTGACTGGTTGTGACAAGGAGGAGATCGGGATCTGTGGACGATTGGGATATGGGATACTTACCTAAGTTTGACGTCGATATTGTACGCTGCTGGCTGTCTTTGTTGTCTCCACGAGAGAGTAGTGCCACGTGGCACTTGTGTGAATGAGACTTATCAGGCTTGTTACTGTTATTGATTGATGACGTGGAGGCGAGGGGAAGCYCGAAGAAGAAGTGGGAGTTGATTGGACTATTCTTGTGTGGTCATTGTATACTCTTCCACCTTCTCCCTTGTCTATTCTCCCTCCACTCTCTTYGTCWATTGGTAACGAGATACTATTGCAGATATCACTTCATGATTAACTGGAGACTTTGTGCAGATCTGAGTCTACTTGGTCTCAAAATTTCTGGAAAATTTCGTTTTGCAAGTTCCTACCTCGGATTCCTTTTGAATTTCTCTCCAAGGCGTATTCTCGAATTAATCTCGAATAACTTTAATTAATTCAAATCAGAATTAATCTATTTTAATTATTGTTTGGCAAATTTTATTTTTTTGGAAATCATCTTCTTTGATAAATCAGTTGATGACGTTCTACTCTTGTAAATAGGACCCCCCCCCTGGGCATGCCACGTTTAACCAGGAACTCTCAACGCGCAACCGTTGACGTCGCCGCCGCTGCAGCTGCTGCTGCCACCTCGTTCGCCGCTGCCACCACTTCCTCCCACACCATGGCCCAATCATCCAACATTGATATGTCCAACATCTGCACAAACTCTGTTGACAGCATCACCTGCAATCTAGCAGACGACCAACCAGCCGCATGTTTGTTGTCCTGTTCCCCCTCCCTCTCTGCCTACGGTTTACCGGGCAGCTCTGTTTGACGATATATAGATGTATATAAAGTATATACATTGTCAAACCGATAATATTATATGTGTGTTATATAGAGATGACGAGCAAAACGTGACTTAAATCACTTTACATCAAGGATTGTTATACCTAATATGTATGTCGCTCTGCACCACCTCTCCTCTGCACCTTGACAAATTGGAGCTTGTGAAAAGATTGATTGGACATCAATCACTCCTGGACCAGTGTTGGAAATTAAAGCGAGAGGTAACTACAGCTGCGTCAAATCCGACTTTCAAGTCGCAGATGAAACTCGGTTTCCGGTTCAGTTTCTAACTTTCTGCCTGAATTTCAATTGCAAATGGAACTCAGGCCAATGTGTCAGACACATGGCCAGTTTGGTTTTGCAGTTTAGTCACGTACAGGACCGCCATGTCGACTGGTG
>BFEA01000111.1:1088573-1118610 GCA_003427395.1 Chara braunii | reverse complement strand
CCCCCCCCGCCACGATCAAGTAGTAACAGCAGTGTCTATGGCCAGCACTCTCCCACACACACGCACACACGCACACACACACACACACACACGCGCACACACGCACGCACACACACACACACACACACACACACACACACACACACACACACACACACACACACACACACACAGAGTCAGTCTGCTAGGATTGCAGGGTTGAAGAGAGTAAATTTGACCAGTTTCTCAGGGCTTTCGCTAACTCTGGGCAATGTGATGAATCCTTAACCATCAGTCAAATGCATCCTGATGAGTCGATGAAAGTCTGATGAAACAGTCTCAGACTGGTGGAGTCATGCTTTTTGAGTTTATAGCAAATGTGAAAACAAACACACCCCTCTGATGGGAGAAAGTCAACTAAGGGGCTTGTTAGACACTCCTCGGGCACGTAAAATCTACAAGGAGGTGATCGCTCCACCTATCCTCGGGGAACAATTTGGGAAAAGAGATGTGAAAACATTTCCTCGAGGAATCCTTGTAGCATCCTTGTGGGCCAGCCATTTCATGCCCTAGTGCAAGGGACCTTGTGACGAGCTCTTTTCTGATAAGCGCCATCTTCTGCGCAACCGGGATTGGCAGTCCCTCGTTCTTGGTCTTTTTCTTTTTTGTCTGTTTCTTTCGACGTTTTTGGTCCTTCGACAGAAGGGGGAGGGCGGTGGTTATGAACTTCGGGGTAGTTGGCCCACGCCTTAGTGAGCGCAGGGGAACAATGTCTGCTATGTCCTTTTTCTTTCTTTTCTTTCTTTTTCGACAGAAGTCCGTCTTTTTGGCAAGGCAATCGTGCAGGGAATTCCCTCGGAATTTTTGAATTGGGGATGAGCCCGCACGGGTTCTCGGAATTTCTTTTTGCAATCAGGACCTTAAGCCACCAGTACCTACCGGTTCTTAACGCCCGACCCTCATTTTTACCTGCGCGCCAAGCGCTGCTGAGCCTGGAGGGGGCTGGAACCAACTTGGGATACATTGTGGACTGGCACTGGTACTGCCCGTCGTTTTCACTCGTGCAGCACCCTGGTCGTGGCCACAAGTGCAGTCAGATACATTCTGGAGAGAGCAGTCCGCGTAAAAACAAAAGAAAAGAAAGAGCACTTCTGTAAACCGTGAAACAACAAAAAAAAAAGCAAAAAAAAAAACGACAGTTTTCAGTTGGCTGCTCCCCGTCTCTCACGGGGAGTCGTGTCAGAAAGGCGACCATAGTTCTTCCTAAAATAAGAAAAAAACTAAGAAAAGGAAAAGTGTGAAGTGTGGGCGTTGCTTCACCACTCTCCAACAAATATGGCAATGTATCTTTCCCTGTTGTAGTGGAGGATTCAGTCTCATTTTGCAAGCACTAAAGGGCCAAGCAAATGTGCACAATGAGACTGAATCCTCCTCTAGAATATGGAAAGATACATCCCCTTGTCGTTCTGTCTTTGGGCATGTGGAGACGAGTGGAGCCAAGGCCCAAGGCCAAAGAAAAAGGATTTGTCCGGTTGTACTCTCCACATGTGCAGAGGCATGTATCTATCCATATTCCAGTGGAGAATTCAGTCTTGTTGTTTTGCATATATCAAAGATTTGAAAAACAATTGATTGTGCACAAGCTGCGCTCCTTTTTTTATTTTGGGTTTGGGTGTTTTGCACTTCTATTTAGTATGTATGATGAACTTCAATAAAATACGCTTTGGATGCAAAAAAAGCCAATCAAAATTGATGAAAATAAGAAAAACGCTTATTAAGAAAAAAACACAACATATTGAAAAAAGATTTCCGTATACTATTTTGTTTCATTGTAGTGGTTTGACTAGCCAACAATGGCGACAATTGAAGAATCTTTTATATGTCACTCATGGTCAAACTTTGTTTCAACCAAGTGCTTTCTCTTCGACCCTTCAACTTTCAAAAGTTGTTAATCGAACCTTCTGGTTCTATCTGTTGTGATGAGAATGATGTGTCTGACTCTTTGTCTTTCTTGCACACATCATTCATACGGCTCGTACCTAAGTTCTTACAGGTGACTGTAGTGAATATGGTGAAGGCATAGTCTTACCCCATCAGTAATGGTGGAAGGTCGAGGTTCCAAGGGTTCGGTTGTTGCGACCCTTTCACCAGCGCTAGGAATTTCTCACAGGCAATCTCTTTTTTGATAATTTGCATGATAACGTTGTGATCTATAGAATCAAAACAGTTAGTTATGTCGCCTTCGATGGCCCACGTTTGGTGTTTTTTGATTCCTACATGGAGGCTCGCAAGAGTCAGAGCTGCGGCGGAGCCTCTACCAGGCTGAAAAGCATGACTGCAATCAATAAATTTCTCTTCGTAGATCATCTCCAGTATGACCTGCATAGCTTTTTGGACTATTTTGAAGATAAAGCGGCCTCTTACAATGTCGGTCGCTTTATCCGGCGCGAAGCGCCCTTGTTGAAGAAGAGTTGCTAAGTGAGTAAACCATTCTTTTGTAAGTCCATCAAGAGCGCTTCGCGCCTTTCCAGGAGTCATGTTACCAGGCTTACTCTTGATAGTCTCGTAGCAATATATTAAGAATTTAGGATCTGCAAGAAGACCTATTAGATCCGTATATCTGCCCGAGAGTTTGCGTTCTCTCAACGGACTCATGGAGCATGGCCCGTAACCACCACATGAGGGCCGTTTTGTTGCCTGCCAAGTGGTGGGTACTTCTTTTTTTTTTTCCCCTTGTTGCCATTTTTTTTTCCTTTCTATTCTCTTGGTTGTACTGTGTGCGTGCATGTGGAAACAAAATCGCCTACAGTCCTACAGTCCGTTCGCCCTTTTTCCTTGGGCCCGACAGCTTCTACTCCATCCCACTACTAAGCCTGCCCCGAACCCCCTAAAGTCGCGGCGCGTTAACGGCCGCGACTTTTTTTTTGGCTGGCCGAGGTACTGGTGGTTTAATCAGACTAGGAAATTGGGTGCCTCGTAATTTTTGCCTGTAACTGCACATCGCTTCCTGCTTGCGCGCGCTTTGCTGCACCTGGGCCTGCGCTTTGTCCCTGCCGCGCCTAAATTCTCATCTCAACTATAATCTCTTCTTGCTCTTTCCTTGCCGACGCAAATGTAACTGTAATCTTCCCTTTCTTGATACTCCTTCCCGCGTCTCTGCGTGCGCTCTCCCTTCCCTATCTCATTGGCCAGATCGGTGCATGACTGGATTGAAGAGTGGAGTGAGGCTACGTCCCCCACGCCGCGGCCCAGCCATGCAGCCGTAGGCACTTCCTCCTTCCTTTCTCCTATTCCTCTTCGGGAGTCCCGGTTATTGCGCGCTGATGCACAAGCTATAAATCCCGCAAGCGCGATTAATTATCTCTCTAATCTAATCGGGAGTTAGCGCGGTCGAGAGGATCGGCTAGCGAGCAGTAAGACGGTGAGTAGGAACTAGGGCATCATCTTCAGGATGATGTTTATCACCATCTGCAAATCCAAAAAAAAAAAAAAAACCTCTCACCTACCTCTCTCTCCATCATAATTTTTAGAAATTTCCAGTTCTACCATATATTTTAGGGATTCGATCTGATGGATGTGCTTCAGTCGGGATAGGGCTTTTGTGGTCACGGTTGGGACTCTTGGGGGAAGGGTGGGGGTGGTATTGGGGAGCCTTACTCTACAGGGGCGCTGCAAGGTGGGAGGTGGCTGCCCTGTCGGGGGTGGGGCAGATTTGTGGTTTGTCCTTGTCTGGGGTCAGGGTGGGAGAGTTGGTCGCCTTCAACCCCGGCGGGGGCAGATAGGGACAAGGGGAAGGCGAAGGTATCCTCTAGGAGGGAATTGGCTGCCTTTGCGGAAGGGGGGAGGAGGGGGTCTGTTCCAGGTTGGGGCCGAGGAGGTTTTCCTCGGCGGTGGCAGCATGGGACAGGGGGCAGGGGGAAGTTTTTCTGTGGGGTGACTTTGGGAAGCTTCTTGGATCGGATTTCTTTTGTTATGCCTGGTAGTTTGAAGAATATCTCAGGTCTCTGAGGGTTTGCCGGTGGGTTGTACAAAGCTGCACTGGATTTAGACTGTTATATTCAGGATTCGTGGTTGTCCAATGCCAGAACGACGCTGGCCGGAGCCGGGGTGATGCCCTGTAGCTTGCCAAAGGTGAGGGCATGAGGCCTTGCAGAGAGATCTGGGGATGCTATGCGGGGGGCATCCTAAAGGACAGTTGGGGGTTGCTGACACAGGACGACACTGGCCGGAGCCGGAGTGAGTCGCGCTGCTCTGTAACCTAGCAGTTAGGGGGCGTGAGGCCTGGTTGAGTTTGTCAGAGAATAAGTCAGTTTTGGTGAGCTTTGTTAGGATATGTTGGAAATCCCTTAGATACTTTAGTTTTTTGGAAAACTGCGGTGGGCTTCAGGAGGTGCTTAGAATCGTTGATATAGCATAGTCTCTTTTACATACTAACCACCATCATCATCATCATCATCATCATCATCATCATCGAAATTACTATCTTACACTTTTCTAAGAATCACTAGAAGTCCATCATTACTAGCATCACCATCATCATCACATGAGGGACACTGAGCCCGGTTCTCAGCATGTTCGGTTCAGTTACTCCGGGTAGACTGTGAGGACCCCGGCCTCAATCTTCATTTGAAAAAAAAAAAAATCAAAAAAAAAAAAAAAAAAAAAAAGGGCGACCCAACGAGCTAGTGCCGAGTATGCGGGGTTGGTGCGGGGCCTAGAGGGACTGTTGCACGTGGACGAGCCTGGCTTGCATGCTCAGGCCAAGCGGGGTGACGACTCTGTACGGTTTGGAGGCACGGGGCGACGGACTGCCCGCGCCAGAAAGGTGCACAGAGAGAGAGAGAGAGAGAGAGAGAGAGAGAGAGAGAGAGAGAGAGAGAGAGAGAGAGAGAGGAACGGAGATATGGTGGAACAATGCCTTTCTTCTCACCTTCTGTGTAATTTTTGACTCCAACGTGCCCAATTTTGTTGTGGTAGTTTCAGATTTCTTTGTAAATCATCCGGATTTTCTGTTTCAAATGTATGTATGCATGCTCGTGCCTCTTTTCTCGAGTTGTTTTTGATTTCCATTTTTTTTTTCCAATAGCGTTAGCTTAAATGTTTGTCGCTTTCTAGTGCCCTTCGGCACTGTGTGCACCGCGATCCATAAGTTTTCGGTTCTATCGGATCTGGCTGGATACGCTTGGCGCGCATGTCTTGCCTGACCACTTGCTCTTAGTTCACGCATGATTGCAGGAATGATATGATGTATTGGTCTTTGATGCTGGGCAGTTGCTTCTTTGTTGCATAATAGTATGAATATGTATGTAACGACTGGATCTTACATGAAATGATGATGTTTGCATAAAGAGAATAGTTGCATGCATATGGGACAGACCGACGGAGGACAGAAGTACCTATCATAAGGTAGAATCTGAGCAGTCAGCCCGCGCAAGCGCCCGTGTATGACAGCAAGTCCGCCAGCGGAGTCTGCAACATACACGCGCGTCTGCATAAGCCCAGCTGCGATCTCGCCTCGTTAGGAAATGTATGTGATTAAAATACATTGAGTAGGATATGGCGGTGGAAACTCCCTTCTGGGTCACCGACCGCGAGAGCTTAAGGAACCCCGAGTATCGGACGTATTGGGAGAGGGAACAACTTAGGCGACGAAGAAACTCACGGAAGCCTGACTACCCCTGTCAGACTGAGAACGATCGACTGTGCGGGGGCGATTTCCAGTGGGCAATAAACCAGGATTCCCAGATTCTGGACTAGCTCGGCACCCGCAATAGACAGTATTATATAACCCCCGACTTCGTCGCTATTACTACCCATTTTCCTCCCTATTACGTCCTTCTCCCGTATCACCACCTAATGTTTGTTCCGTGGGACTCCATAGCCCGTTACTGGCCCCGCACACCGTGTCTGGAGTGCCATCAATACAACGAGTATCGCGGAGCAGGGTTCGTCCCACGAACCCGCTCTGAAGCGGAGCTTCGGGAGCACAGTTTCCGATTACGACCGTCCTTATCAGACTCTGAGATGTGCATTGGCTGACGACGGTGTTCCGCCTGTACGTGAGATACGTCCCCGGCCCAGGCCGCGAGATCGGCGATCGCCCCCATTCTGAGCTAAAACGAGACTCTTGCACTCCTACCCCTGAAACTTGACACCGGAGATTCCAGTTCCCACCTGGGACTCCATCCTCACTTTTGTAAAATCCTTGGCACACCCCTAATTGCATTTCCAGACCCACTAACACTCCGAAACAGGAAGTCGTGCAGGGCATGAGGTTGGGCGTCACAATCTCACAAGGTCCCTCAGAGCTCAAGGATGCGTGATAATCAGAGCGGCGAAGGCACGCATCATTGGCAACTTTCTTTTTTGGCTGGTCCATTGGTGTTCCGCCAACGACTGCGTGGACATCTTTGGGCCTCAACGTTGGGATTTAAGGAACGGGTCACCCATGGTTACCATTGGAGGACGGTCGTCGTCGAGGTTCGTCTTCAATTGGGGTAGTCGTCGTGGTGCATCCCGCCAGCTTCGAAGGGGTTCAACGGTCGATCCCCCTCCCGCATCCCCAGTCATGTCGGCGACGAAAAACGTTAGAGTGTGTGTGTCGTGTGCTGTCCTCTACCGTTTGCTCCCTTCATCATCGCTGTTCGATGGACCTTCACTGTCGTCGTGGAGTTACGGCTCTATCGTACATGTCGTTGATGGGCGACCTCTATCGACGGCTGCCACTGCTGGTCCTAGTCTATTGTTGATGGCCGACCTCTATCGAAGGCCTCCAGCAGAGAAAACCAGGGATCGACATCGACTGAAGTCAACATGGACATCGACAGCGCGTCCCGTGGGCGTTCGTCCACACTTGATGCAATCTCCATTGCATGAAAGACACGTGGTGACATATGCAGGTTCTCCCGGACGTACTCCGTCACGTCATCGCATTGCCCGATATCCTCCCCTCCCCCCCCCCCCCCCCCCCCCCCCCCCGTTCTTCTTTTCATCCACCATGTCCGTGTCGTTCGTCCAAGAACACTGCAACCCATGGCGCAGCAAACCTGAACTACAGCCTTGCTGCCTCGGTGATGGCCAGGGTATTCAGCCCTTCGACGAGGACTTGATGAAGCGTCTTCCTCCTCGGTGCGCGGATCTGTGCTCTCATTCTTCCCAATGCCCTCTTCTGCTGACAACGAAAGGGCACAACCGTCCCGACGCCTGTCTTCTCGATCGTAGTCAACTTTGCACGCCCGTCGTCCCTGCTGCCCTCCATCGGCACATGTTGCAATGCTCATCTGCGTTGCCGCGCACTGATTGAGCGCGGGGTCGGAGCTCAAATTTTTTAGCTCCATCTCAATCCCGCGCTCAAATTTAAAGTGTTTGAGCGAGGTTTGAGTGGGAACGGGAATAATGTTTTTCTCGAAAAATAATAAGCAAAAAATAATTAAAAAATGTAGGGTTGTACAGGGTTGTCAGGCTGAACGTACGGAGACCCCTAAGCTGGACCCCGAACGTTCAGGCGTTCGGGTCCCCGTACGGGGCCTGAACCCGAAGGGGTTCGGACCCCACAAAAAAACAATTTGACACCTAAATATTATTACTTTTTTCTGAATGTTTTTTTGTGAGTTTTTTGTAATGTAAGGTATCTTCCTCTTAGTTTTCAAGGCATTCTGTTAAGCAAAACGATAATGAAAAATCGGCAAAGATAGTGGTGTCAAAACTTGCTTGCCCACTCATTTTTCTCTCTTTCGACTTTTTGTTTTATCTTTATTTCGGGGCATGAAAAAAAAATATTATTTCTTCAAACCTTATTTGTAGGTTTCAATTATGTAAGATAAACATATATAAATTTTCATGGCATTTGTCAAAGCCAAAACAAAAAAGAGAAATCGCTGAAGATGGAGGTGTCAAAAACGTGCTCGCCCACTTAATAATTTCATTCTCGTTTTTTTTTTTTTAATTTTCATTATTATTATTTATTTTTCGTGTTTGATTTTTATTTCCAATTTGGTAAATAATTTGGATATTACATTGAGGCAAATGTTGTTCAGTTTATTCTTCTGCATAACATATGTTTTTTCAGATTTTTTGGAATTCATTTTTTTTTTTTTGGGGGGGGGGGGGGGTTCGCGTTCGAGAGGGGGTCTCGAACGTTCGGGCGTTCGGGTTCGGGCGTTCGGCCCGTCCCGAACGCCGGCAACCCTGGAGTTGTAGATATTTTTGAGATGTACAACTTAATGTTTTTTATTTTATTTTTTGAAAATTTTTTATATTTTTTTGGAATGAAAAACATAAAAAAAAGTTAAAAAAAAAAAGAAATAGGTGTTTTTTTTTTTAACAGAACTTGTTTTTCGTGCAAACAATAAAAAATAAAAAATAAAAAGAATATAGGCTTCTAGATCTTTTGAAGATCTGTGACCCCATATTTTTTATTGTTTTTCTCTTTTGTTCATAACTTCATATGTATTTAAAAAAATAAAAAACATAAAACCGAGAAAAAAAGACACTCACAGACCCGCTCCCCTCCCCCCCCCCCCCCCCACATATATGTATATACAGAGAGAGAGAGAGAGACAGAGAGAGAACCATGGCCTCCCCCACCCAGGTCCCAACTCCCCCCCCACCTTATACACCAAACAACCAAAACGACCCTTGGACCCCCTCCACCACCCACCCACCCCGCCCAATTATTTTTTTTCCAGGTGCGACCCCCCCCACGTGTTCCCTTCCACGTGCTGGCCCCCGCCAGGTGCGCAGGCTCATGTTTTGATATGAGCGTGCACTCAAAACATGATTGAGCACTTTTGAGCGCGCGCTTAAGCGCGCTCAAACGGTTTCATAGATGCTCACGAACCCGGAAAATACAGCAGCCTACGAACTCGCCATGACCACGGTAACCTCAGTGCCAAGTCGCCGACGACGTTCCCCGCGTGTGCGCGACTCCACACATACGCAGGGTGCTCGCAAATCCATAACGACTTACAACGACTCCACTACACCGCTGCAAATGCCCGTTTCCACCATCGCCAGTATGGACACCACCTGCCCCGTGTCGCCGTTGTGACGTCCAACATCCAATTCGAAATTTGATTTTCGAACTGGGAGGTCCATTTCATCTAAGGTTCTTTTTTCCCCCCATTGCCAGCGCCTTTCAAATTTTCCCGCCTTCAGCAGCTGGACCACACCATAGCGAGACAAACATCACCCAATGGACCAAGGCATTGCCCTCCCCCACGACCAACTATAATATTATGAAAATGGTTGTCGGGGCCCAAAAGGAATCATCCTTCCGAGACCACCCCGAGGACAGGTGGAACGGCGACGGGAATTTCCTTCAAAACCCCGAAGTAAACTACTTTTGGCCCCGAGGACGCCACGAGGAGTGTCTAACGAGCCCCTATCTCAGTTGGTTGGCACCAAGTGTGCCCAGGCATGCAGTGGGGATTGAGCCCATGAGAGGTGGATGCCACTTGCATGGCTAAACAACTGAGAGTATACCCACACTACGCCCTCAAAATCGCAAAATTGCAACATGAGCTGCCAGATCGAGTCCTTCGTTTACAAGGACTCAATCTAGCCTCTCATTTTACGATTTGGTGAGTTTGAGGGCCTAGTGTGAGTATGCCCTGACCTAGGCCGCTTGCTGTGAACTCTTGATCTCACCCTGCACATGTGGCTGAAGGGTACACCTGCTATCTTTTGATAGGGGCAACCCTCCATTTGAATCCTACAGAAAGAGAAAATGAAAACTTCTGATCTATAGGGCTGGTTGCACTACTCGCCATTCGTGGTGGATTGATGGCGAGTGAAAAAGAAGGGCCACCTTGGTGAGTCTGGGGAATGGCTGCACTTACTCGTCCTGTGTTACCAGTAAAGAAGTTAAACCACCCCAGTACTTGGCCCAGCTATCGGCCGCAGAAAAAAAAATAGAGTAGAAACGTTTCTAGTTGGATGAATTTGGGCGCTCTTGTAGTGGTCCGTACGTTTCCTAAATCGCGTAGCGGCACGGCTTTAGGAAGTACTGGTGGTTTAAATTGTTTTGTCTTCCATATCTGTAGCCTCGAAGCCGAGACCTTGCCACAAAGTGCTTTTGAGGAGAGTCACCTTAGACTTCCCTCCATCTAAACCACCATTACTTGGTCCATACATCGGCCGTGGCCCCCTCACCACAACTTCGGGAGCCCGTAGACGCAAAAATGGTCGTTGATGAAATTTATCAACGGCGCCGAGGTCCCGAAAGTTGCGGCGCATGCATGAAAGGGGCTTGTAGCTGATGTATGGCCCAAGTACTTGTGGTTTAATGAACGTTACAGCGGGGGGCCTCCACACACCCTGTGGCGGATGAAAAGAAACCTCGCAAAGATTCCTAACACTTTTTCCTCCGCCCAAGTTTGGCGAGTATGTTGTCGGCGCGAATACCCTTGCAAGGGTATCCACCCTGTTTTTTTGCAAGTGACAGCGGGGCCGACGGTCCAGACCGGTGTGCTCAAACGGCTACTAGTGTATGGACCAAGGCTGGCTAAGTAGGTAGGGTGAGTGGGCGCGCAGTTTCAAGGCGCGCGTGTGATTTTGCCCTTTGGGTCGTGCCGCTGACGCAGGCGTCCAGCTTGACGCCGCACCCTTGATTAGGCCAAGGATTAATGGGCTGTCCCTCGCTTACTATGCCTGACCGGCGACAGGGCTGATATGTAGGATGGTACGTGGGGCGGCCGTGGCACAATCGGGGAGGCCAGCATGATTGCTTGATAGCCCCGCGCATGGCCATAGGTAGGGGCAAGGCCTACGACGTCCCCCTCGGCCCTAGGTGCTGGACTGCACCACCTCAGTACCGCTTCATATGGGATTTACCGCCCGCTAATCCCAGGCTGGGGCTTAGCCCTATAGGTTACGGTGGCGGGTTATTGCGACGGAGGTCCTGGGATCAAGGCTAGCGAGCGGTGGTGCGGGAGCGGCGGAGCAGCGAAGCGGCAAGGAGGAAGGGGTCGAGGGCCCGTCAGGGCTATCCCCCTCAGACTTTTGTTGGTAGGTATGGTAGCTGGCTGACCTACGGGATTGGCCAGGTGCCGACAGCGCTCGTCCCCCTGAGGACCCGACGTTGTTGTTTTTTCCACTTTTTTATTTTTCGTTTTTTATTTTTAATTGATTTTTTTAAATTTGATTTCTGTTTTTTTTCTCTTTGAAGCTTGGTCTGTGGGCCGCGGTCGGATGTGCAACGTTTCCCCCACCTATAGCAGGCGTACGGAACAGCAGGCCGGGGTGATTCCTTCAGGGCACTCGTGAAAACTGGAACGATATAGGAAAAATCGGCCTGGCCCCTGCGCGAGAGCAATCTGTATAAGTCGGCGAGAGGTCCGACGATCGATTGGTTTTTGTTGTCAGGCCACGTAGAGCCGGAGGGGCCAAATGTCGAACGTTGTGGGACCGCCGGTGTTGAGCAGAGCGGAGATACTAAGCGGAGGGGCGTGCGTGAGCGGGAATAAAGGAAGATGAGTGAATGTGGGCGTGGACTTCGGCCGGGTGCATGCACCGGACAGCGCTGCGCAGTAGCAGGATGACGGGCGTGGACATGGGATAGCGAGGCCAACAAGATAACGGGCGTGCGGCTGGCCGACTGAATCAGGCATGGTAAGTAGCGCAGCAGGGCAGCGGGAAGGGCCGTACCAGGCCACGTTGCGTAGCGGTGAGTGACGAGCATGGTGAAACTGGCGGAGTGACGAGCGGGATTGAAGGAGGTGAGTGGGGTGAATCTAGGCACAAAACTCGCGCCGGGCACATCCGAGAATTGGCACGGCGGAGCGGAGCACTGCGAGTTGGAGGCAGCATGGGCAAAGGGAGCAACGCGACGCAGAGTCGGCAGTGAGGCGGCGGGTGATACGAGGTAGGGGCCGCTAGCAGTCGGAGAAGAGGTAGGCAATGAAACAGCGGGTCAAGCTGTGACGGGCGCTATGGGACCAGCGGCAGAGCGAGCACGTGGTGGGCAAGGCGCAACAGAGGAGTGGTGACGAACGTGGATGCATTCTTGCGCTGGGGGCGGTCAACAGCAGTGATGGTACAGACAGTAGTTGGGCGCAACTAAGGAGGTGTGGCTCTCTCGAGCCTGAGCGAAATCGAGAGAGCAAGGGAGCGATCCCGGGGCTTTGACCCCGAGCGAATCACATGGGGTGATTAGATCGGGAAAATAAGTTAGTGCATTAGAAGTTAGTGAAGAAACGGTGCGTCGAGGCTATGGCGGAGGTCAACACGATAACGTGAGGTGACGAGTATCTTACTCGCCCCTCTGCGGAGCCGGGGAAGGAAGTGGAACTGGCGATCTGAGAGCGGGCGAATTCGTGAGTATAGTTAGATCAGCCAGAAGGCTAGCAGAGGAGAGCGCAGTAATGACTAGAGTTGCGGGGGAGTGACTACGAAAGTTCGAACGTACCTCTCTGCATTCTAGTAGAAGATTCATTTCTGTTTGAACCTCTTGTCTGGCCTGGGCTAGTACGACAAATTGCGTGAGGGAGAAGACAAGTTGCAGTGCGCCGTCGACGGGAGTAGCATGAGGCCAGCCGTGGGGTTGAAGACCTACCTCTCGGTTGGTAGGTTCAAACGGGAGCACAGGATTGGAAAGCCGTGTATATCTCCATATGTTGTCGAAAGGTTCATTCCGATTTTGTCCACCTCGCCGATGTGGGTAGTCCCCCTCTACCTGTTGGGCGGGCGACACTTGCATTAGACAGCTCCTTAGTCCATACTGACACCGAGATCCCTTCCCAGTGTATCCGTCGGATCGCCCCGGTGTATCTGCCTGTTGCGGTGGGCCCCCCTCCCCTGTGTGTTTACAGAGATTCCTTCTCGATCTTTGCCCAGTGACAAATTGCCACAGGGTGCTGCGCTGGGTGATTGCAGACTGTTGCACAGGGATAAGGTGCGGTCGCTCTGGAGACTATAAGGCTGCTACATCATACAGAAGGGCGGTGTGCAAAGTTGTAACACTCTTTGCCCTCCACTCTTTTTCTTTTTGCCATATGCCCACAATTTGCCTTAGGTGTCGTGCTACGGCAGCAGTTGCTGTGCTACTGTGGCGTGCCATACTTGCGGCATAACTCGCCGTGTATTCCTACCTTTCAAAGACAGGAGGCAGGCGTGGGTTATGTGAGCGCAGCCCTCTAAGCTAAGAAGCAGTAATTGACCTTGAGAAGGAAATTGCTTCTGCCGGGGTTATCACGAATATGGCGGTTGGTGGTAGCTTCACCACGGGGAAAAGAAGGTGTGGCATAAGGAGGGGTAACTTGATTACGGGGAGAGGCTGCTGCGCTTGTTTGACTGCGCACAGGCTCTGACTAGCTGCGGACAGCAGCGGCTTGCTGTTGACTGTCGCTGGCTGTTGCTGAGCCAACGCAAACTGTTGCGGTGCCTGTTGACTGTACACTGCTGCCGACTGCTGCTGCGTGTGTGGCTACGCCTGTGGACTGGGCTCGAACTGCGTGTGACTGCGTACTGCGACAGACTATTATGGACTACTGCAGCGCCTAGAGTATTGTTGCTAGTAGCGGGTGGCGGCAGTCAGATTGAAAGAGAGGCTGTTGCCGAGGGGCCTGGAGCGTGGGCAACGCAAGAGGAGGGGCTACCGCTGCGAGTTGGGGGTCTGTCAGGCGAAGTCTGATTCCGTAAGTTGACCTTGAGAACTGAACAAGTTGTCCTCTTGGCCATCATTGCGGGGCCCTCAGGCGCTGAAGACTTCAAGGTCCTCTCACGCGAGTTTGAGTGCACCCCTCTTGTATCTAAGAGACTTAACGTTTCTTCTTCTGCCCT
This sequence comes from Chara braunii, assembly GCA_003427395.1. Lineage (NCBI taxonomy): Eukaryota > Viridiplantae > Streptophyta > Charophyceae > Charales > Characeae > Chara > Chara braunii. The sequence continues at coordinate 1,104,852 of BFEA01000111.1, read as the reverse complement.
TCTCACTCTCAGTCTAGTCTATTGGTTTGGAGAGGAAGGCGGCAGGCGGGATTGCAACCTGTAACCCGCGCCAAGGCCTTTGTGGGAGGTTGCCCCACCGATTGCGGGAGCCCTGCCGGAACTCAGGAGGAGTTATGGAGGCAGGGAACTCAGAGGTAACCTTTGCTTCTCTGTGTAACCATTTGAACGCCGTGAACGCGCGTTCGCGTTCAAATGTGCGTTTGAACGCGGATTTAAATTCGCGTTCAAAATTGAACGGCGTTCAATTTTTTTTTTATTATTATTATTTTTTAAACCTTATTTTGATGTCTAAACATAACGTTTTTTTTCTGATTTTTTTTTAATGAGTTATGTATGATGTGAGGTACATGCCAAAAGAAAATGAAAAATCGCCAAAGATAGTGTTATCAAATCATGTTCGCTCACTAATTTCAATTCTTTTTTTACTTTTTTTTATTTTCTGTTTTCTATTTTGTTTTTCCAATTTGGTAACGAATTTAGATGTAAAATGTTGTTTATTTTATTTTAATTCATAATATATTTGTTTTTCGGAATTGTTTGAGTTTTTTTTTTTTTTTTTTTTTTTTTTTTTTTCCCGCGCGGAATTTAACTCCGCGTTCGGTCCCGTTCATTGAACGCGCGTGCATTTCGTTCAGTTTCTGAACGGAAAACCCGCGTTCAATGAACGCGCGGTTTCACAATTGCTTCTCCTTATAAACTCGGTATAACCCCTATCTACACACCTCCCTATGTAGTGTTTGGCTATGATGAGTGCAACCTCCACTATGACCTTTGAGTTGACTTTCAGGACACAAATCAGACTAAGTAAAGGAATGTTTGTATAATAGCAGTTTCAGATTCTTGATTGTCTGAAAGCAGATTGTCACAAAGGGATGCATCTGGGGTAAGGCAGGGAGGAAGGCAGTTTTGCTTCCGACTGAATGGGTCTTATAAGGCCAGGCATTGTTTCTAAGACGAATGGCCTGACTACTATGTTTTGTTCTATTTTATGAAGAACCAAGCATTGTTTCTAAGATGAATGACTTGGTTGCTGTGTTTCTTTGATTGTGCCAGACATTGTTTCTAAGATGAACGGCCTGGCTACTTATTTCTAAGGGGTATTGTTTGCTTGATTTGTGAGGGTCAGACATTGTTTCTAAGATGAATGGTCTGGTCGCTGTTTACTTGGGTGGTTTCTGAACAATCTCTGGGTCAGGCCCAGGGTACTCTGTTTTTTTTTGTATGCTGAAAAAAGGGGAGTTGAGCATTGTTTCTAAGATGAATGACTCATCTCTCCTTGATTGTTTTATTCTGAGGGAGAATTCAGGGTCAGAGGACTAGACATTGTTTCTAAGATGAATGGTCTAAGTCTGAGGCCTCATGACCGTAATGAGAACAAAGGAATAGGGTTCTCGAGAGCTATAACTGAAAGCAACCTGGGCAGGTTGAGCATTGTTTCTAAGATGAATGGCTCAGCCCTACGCCCTCTTTCCGAAGACAAAGATGCAGAAAGGTATATATAACTTGACTATTTAAATGATTCAGGGCGACTAAGCATGGTTTCTAAGATGAATGGCTTAGTCACATGCCCAACGAAGAGAAAAGTAGTTGTGCAACTTGTTCGTGTATAACTAAGGCAGAGGGTTGGCATTGTTTCTAAGATGAATGGTCAGTCCCAATGCCCTATATAAGCATGGTATAAAGGGTTAAAACACTGAAAGACTATGAACTAACGTTTGCTAAGTCAACTTGGGGATGGTGAAAGTATTTACCTTTGTGGCTTGGCTTGCATGTGCCGAGTGGTATCGCTACCTAGTCTGAGTTTGAGTTGATAGGTAGTTGTTGTAGAGGCTCGCCACGTGCTAGAGTTGTAGGAGTTAGATTCAATTCCTGCATTTTCTGAGATAATTTTTTTTACTTAGTTTGATTTCTACATTTATCTGAGGTCTTTTCTCATACCTGGGCTTGTATAAATCTTGGTAAGTCACTTTTCCTACGGGAAGCGCTGCCGAAATTTCTGCAAATCCAAGGAGTTAGACAAATCTCTGACTTTCCAAGAGTTCAACTGTCTGAATCATATATGGGTTAGTAAGAATCTGGGAAGTCTCCCTTTCTAAAGGGAGTGTTGCCAAAATTTTTACTAATTCAGGGAGTTAGACAAAATCGAGCTTTAGAAAGTCAAAGACTATTCCTGTTTTTATATTCAGGCTTATATAAATTCTGGAAAGGTGGTTTTCCTACGGGAAGCGCTACCGAAATTTTCTTAGTTGAAAGGAGTTAGATTATATTATGACAGGTGGCAGAGTTGGCAGTCCACTCTGTATAGGGAAAACCCAACCAAAGGTCTACCTTTTCCTTGAGCCCTGACTTAGGGCTAGGCTCAGACCTAGTTGGCTATCAGGAGGTTAGATGGGATCACCATATAGAAGATTGTTCGCATAAGGCTTACAGGTTTAGTCTTTGGCGTTGACCTGTCTTATGTTACAGACCGACTTGAACAATCTGATTCAGAACTTGGGCTAGTTCAGCTTGATCCTGCAAGGATCATCATCTGTTATCACTGATAACAGGTCGGTTGCCGATTCGTCGGTTCGCGACTCAATTCCTACTTACTCCCCATACTCAACCTAAAAGGCTTTAGTCCTGATGATCTTCCTGTTTGTTAAGGGTTTCACTCGGACTTTTATTGAATGACCATTTAATAGAGGTACTGAGTATTTATTTAAGGTTGGTTGGCTGGAGGTTGGGGCTTGCATGGCTAAAGCGAGGGGTATGTGTATAGGAACTGGTTGAAGTTGACTTCGTGTAGTGTGTGGACTTTTGTCTGACTTTTGATGTGATTGCATGTATGTTCAGAGACTTGGAGTTTTCGTCGGACTGCCTTGCGGTCGCACATATATGTATGGCTAGGAGGAAACCCACTATGATTGTGAGAAGTGATCGTCACATAATTATCCCCCCCCCCCCGTGCATATGTATGTGCGTGTGTATATGTACCTACGTGGGGAATTAGCATGGCCTAAAGTGCCCACGTACTATGGGCCTAATCGAAGGTTGGGGTGAATAGAAGGGAGGGGACGACCCCCGCTACTTTCTTGAAGAACTTGGTCGGACGTTAGCCCCGAGCCAGGAATATGATGGTCCTCGCCTAGGGCGACCCCCGGCCCTGAGCTTAATACTAGAGGGGTTTTTCCCTGATATGCATTAAAAGTACTTGTTTCTTTTCCTTGTTGCGATTTATCTTGGTGGAACGATAAAGTTCCGGGCGGAAGGGTTAGCGTGTCACTGGTGATGCGCCAGACAACTCACCACCGCTCCAAACCCCTTCCCGTCCTAGGGGTCGTCTTACCCCGCACCCGTTGGGACACCTCAGGGTGCAGAAGACGGGAAGACCCTCAGGTCGGTTTTGTGCCTGCTGAAGGGTCACCTCCCCCTAACGCGCGCTTCAGTCAACGCCTGAGCGTCGGGAATGACCCCATGGCTCAGAACAGGCCATCTGGGTATGGGCACCACATAATGCGCAGTCATTGCAGATACTCACGTAGAGCGGCATAGCGAGATGGTATGTGTAGGTCCAGCGTCCGCTCGATCTTATACTAAGTTCGCGCGCGCAGCGCCAGCCGATTCTCGCACTAAAAGGTTATGGGTCAGGTGGCGAGACCGCAAGCGCGACATGGCAAGTAGACTCGAGGTTTTGGTATCGCGAAGCGACACGTGGGCGAAGGGTTAGTCCAGGTCGACCTATGGGAGTCCGTGTACGGGACTTACTATCCCGAACATTGGGCAGCCTATGGGTAGGATACCGGACCTCCTTCGCGCGCGCGTCGTTTGGGCTCGTCTACCCCCTTCTATTCTAAGAGGCCACCAGCCAATGAGAGTTGGAGTGAGTTTCCTTTTTTTGCGCTTCTATGGTTGGACGTTATAGTCCGTGGCGACCGTCAAAGTCAAACCCCTTGATGTTTGACCGCCACGACAGCTTAAAGCTGTCTACTCAACCCCTCTGCACAGGGTGCAGAAGAGGGTGTGGTCTTCAACCGCGCATGACGGTTGTCCAACGTCGAGAGATTAACCCTCAAGGCGCGTGTCAGCCGACACTTGAGTGTCGAATACGAACCTCGAGATTAACGAGGACCGCATGGGTGTGGATACTACATAGTACGCCACCATTGCGACCGCTTGCGTATGCTTGCATTGCGAGTCGATATGAGATAACTCTGCGTCCGTGCGATTTTTATACTAAGCCTCGCACGCGACGCTTGTCAAATTTCCGCGTCGAAAAGTTATGGGACGGTTACTAAGGGGCTAGGAGCGTTGTCGCGTTGTTTGTGTTGTGTGGTTTCGTGTGTATGTGTGTGTGTGTTCTCTTTTTGTGTTCGGAGAGTGGTGTATGTGTGGTGAGTGGGATGCGTCCTAGCCGACCGACGACGAGCCGCGCTTGGGACTTCAGCCCCCCAAGATGTCGGTTCGCGTGCGGGTCAGATGGGCGTATTACCGCTCGTACCCCCTATGCTACAGCGAACAAGAAACGCCATCGGCTGGTCCACCTCTGCGATTGCAACCGAGTAACTTTCGTACTGTGGACTGGTAGCTCGACAGGGAAGCACCAACCGAAGGGAGGTGACAGCTCCCGTAAGGTGGAGGTAAGTTGTGCCTCGCGTAGGCCCTATCCTGTTGTAGGGGCTCACGAGAGGTATGGCTGACGCACTCGGCCGGAGCGGCCTAAGGAAGCTCCATTTTTGTGTTCGCAACAAGGTTAGTCCAACTCCTGCGTGACGCGGCCGAGAGGTCCCGCGCTGCCACGAGCGGTGCGAAACCGATGCGCTCGACAACGTGTAACCATTCACCGACTCACCAAACTTGGCGGATGACGAGTAGTCCATCTAGCCCCTACTTCTCAAGATACAATTGTCTAGTATGTGTGCCATTTAGGTATCTGGGAGGTGACCCTTTCCTTCAACTGGAACGCAACACAAAAAAGGAATTTAGCGGAAGGTCGGGGGAGGGGTGTGACGGCAGGTGCTCATGTTGATGCCACCGGTGGTAGAGTGTCAATGCCTTTCCCTTGGACCCGGAAGCTTGCAGCAGAGGTGCGAGACACCTTCCTCCTTGCACCTTCATGAAGGTGCCAATCATCTCTCATGAGCATGGGAGGTATATGGGTCAGCACAAAGTCCCTTAGTGTTAACTATGTTATTTTAACGTGAATGAGATAGCAGTGACGAACGTCGTGTTGCTGAGATGTCAGTGACGAGCGCCATGGTGTGCCTGTTTTCATGGAGGTTCAGTTGGTTTTAGGGCGAAGGGTAGAATCTTTGCTTGCAAGAATAGACTTTAAGGTGTTTTGCAGGCATTGGTGTTTGTCATGGGGCAGGCCCGAAGTCATTGTTGGATGGGAGTAAGCCCTAATTATCAAACGTCGTCATAAGCCCACTTGCTGAAAACTTGCCAAGGGGCAAACATCGTTTTTCCATTGAACTCCTTGCTTATACATTCGCTCGGTTGCAGGGTAGTGATTTCATCAGTTATTGAGCCTCACATGATGGTATGTGGCATGTGTTTTGTTGTTTAGTCGGTTGAATAGTTTATGATGCATGGGGGGAAATCTCTTGTGAACAACGATTTTGTTAAAATGGACATTTTTTATTTTTCGAACGAACTTGAAACCAATTAGATTAGCCTGTTAAGGTCAGTTTTTTTAGCTCCTGACGGTCCGACGTTCTTAAACCCCCTGGACTCTAGCTAAGTCCATATACATTCATGGGCTCCGGTGTTCTTAAACGCCAAAGCCCCTGGACTCCAGCTAAGTCCAAATAGATCCAGGGGGTCCAAAACCGTCCAACACTATAAGCACGCCGAATCCTCAAGGTTTTTTTTTTTTTTTTTTTTTAAAGAAAATTCCGCCCGCGTCAACAAATAGGAGTGATGGTAAGAGTATGCACTCCTATCTGTCCTGCAGGGGGCTCCAGTCTATTGGTGGGGAGCTACACCTTTTGGAAAGCAGGCCCAGTGTCCCCTAAGATACATTGTTGAGTTCGTAAAAGAGCACATAATGGGAACCGGACCCAGCATCCCCTGAGATATATTGTCGAGTTGGTAAAAGAGCACATAATGGGAACCGGGCCCAACGTCCCTCATGAACTTAGTTATTAATCCCTTTGATACTATTGATAACATGATGATGATGATGATGATAATGATGAAGATACTGATGATAATGAACTGATGATGATTATGGTGATGATGTTAAACTAGATTTCCACAACCTGGCCTAACAAACTAAATTAACATCAAGCCTCTCCCCCTATACCAAACACAACACTCAAAAGACAAGCTTATCCCAACCAATACCAACCAAGTTGACGTGTTCTTACAACCTAGACTATACCGGCCTCCTTGGGTTGTCATGGCAGCAGCTCCATGTTTGCCACTGGATTGCTTTCCTCCCTCGACGAATCCCCAAATCTCGTTACCAGGCCTCAAGCTCCTGCTACAAACAGGTCACAGGACAACGTCCTACACCGGCTAGTGTCGTTTTGGCATCGGATCGCCAACGACACAAAACTTCCCTTTTGTCGGTTCCGGCCGCCTGCGCCACTTGGTGCAGTGGTTATCACGCCTCCCTGTACTGTCTCCCTCCGGCGCCGCCTGCCCAAATTCAAACCCTGCCCGCCGCAAAATGCGTGATTGCCCTCACGCGAAATTTTCCTGCTAGCGAAATCCGACAGCGCCGCCAGTAGGACTGCCACGGATCTTGAAAACGAAAAGTGCTTCGGCCCTTTTGCACATGCAAACAAACAAAACGGTCGGCAACTGCTACTTCCGTCCACAATGATGGCAACTGACCGTCTTTGCATCTGTGGGATGTTGCTTCCTTTTCGCCTAGTGCAACTCTGTAGCGCCCGTAATAATGACGGGCGAGTCTTCTACATTTTTTTCCCGAAGGGGAAAGTATAACGTCTGTCTCTTATACACATCTAGATGTGTATAAGAGACAGACGGTCGGCAACTGCTACTTCCGTCCACAATGATGGCAACTGACCGTCTTTGCATCTGTGGGATGTTGCTTCCTTTTCGCCTAGTGCAACTCTGTAGCGCCCGTAATAATGACGGGCGAGTCTTCTACATTTTTTTCCCGAAGGGGAAAGTATAACGTCGTCCGCTACAGGACAACAGGATCACCAGGGTGGGTAGGCGGGATCAAGGATCGATCCTGCTCCGATACCAATGTGGCAGACCCATCGGTGTGGTGCTCCGTCTGGGATAGAGATGGAGATGGAGGATGAAGGTGGAGCAAGATGGCACAACGCAGCTCCCATGCAAGACTCCAACACACGTACTCCAAACTGTGCGAATGTAGAATGATCCCAAGTACAGACTCTGGCTGGGGTATACCCAGCGGAGTGACTGGACAGGACAAGACTGGTTGGCACCGACAGAGGTACCAGCGTGGCCTGGACGACCCCGAATACAACACAGGGTTGTGAGAACAGGCCAAGGGGCTGGTCTCACAAGCCAACTAGAGGTCCGCTACATTCCCCCACCTGTATTCCTGCAAAGGCATTTAGTTATCATCCACGATATGCCTCTGCCAACCCATTACTATACTCTGTCCCCCAAGGATATAATCATGTCGCTGCCATCCATCCCAACCTCTTCATAGAGGATCCCCCTAAATTTGTCCATACCCCCTTCAGGGCATTCAACTCTCGCCTTGTTAAGTTCCTATAGGGTAGAACTCTCTCTCTCAACATCACCTTATTACCGTAAAGTAATCCATCAACGCCAAAGAGAGGAAAAATGAATTATAAATTTATAATTGATAATAAAATGACTTATAAATTTTATTGATGAAACGTAAAATAATTTAGAAAATTAGATTTCTTGAATTAGAAACAAATGAAGTAAAGCAAAAATTTAGGAAGTAAAATTTACGTATGAAGCTAGGCTACCAGAGTGGCCCGGGGTCACTTGCCCGGTCGGGCCAAAAACAAAAACAAAAAGAAAATAAAAATAAAAAAATAAAATTTATTTTTTATTCTAAATGTGGTGAAGAATTTCGATGTGACCCTGAGGCAAAAGTTGTTCAGTTTATTTTTCTGTATAACATAGTTTTTTTTCGGATTTTTTGGAATCTATTTTTTTTTGGTTTTTTTTTTTGTTGGGACCTTCACTGGTCTTTGCACGAGCTGGTCACCCGGGACCCGGGCGGCCCGGCTGGTAGCCTAGGTACGAAGTAAGTATTAAAAAAAATAATACAACTAGGCAGTGATTAATAATAATAGATTTTTAAGTAGGATGTTGTACTAAGAAATTAAAATATAATAGTTTTTATAAGAATATAAAAGTTCTGGATTAAGAATAAATGAAACTAATTAAGGAATTTAATTTAGGATTTTTATAAGGAATTTAATTAGAAATTTTATTTAAAAATTAACTAGGAATCAAATAGAAAATTCAAGATTGAAGATTAGCATGAAAGTCTCATTGAAAATGAGAGATATGGAACTATTGGAAATTAATGACGTAAGTGACATTAAAAATATGGCAATTAGCAAGCGCGTCATTCAGCAAGCCCGCCGATCAGCAGGTCCGTGAAACAGTGCGTCTGCCAATCAGCAAGCCCGCCAAGCAGCAAGACCGTCAATCAGCAAGCCCGTCAAACAACACCCCTACCAATCAGCGCACGACACAAAGCACGCACGCTAAATCAGGCCAATTTCGTTGCTTTCAATATCGTTCAAAAAATAAAAGATGTCAATTTTAACGAAATCATTGTTTGTACTAATTTTTTTATTGTATTGTTTGAGACACACCCTAGGGCTTAGTGGTAAATGATGGCGAAACCCGACCCGAGTCATGACCCTAATGGGTTTGATTTACGTCACGGTTCAACCTCTATTTCAAGAAGGACATCCTGCGCGTGGGTCTGAATCATGAGACATGCAAACATCAAGGGCAAGATGACTTGAACTTATCTGAATAATAAGTCTTGATTGATGATATTGCGGTTTAATGACCAAAAGAACGTATTTTCATGGTTATTTCAAGATAATGCTAAAACTTTATCTCATAAATCAGCGAGATGCGTATTATAATTTATGAGGATGTTTGGTATCATGACGTGTGTAATGACTTTTTCCCTTCAATGAGAAAGGGTTAAAAATAAGGCACCAATATTTCTCATGTGTGGTGAACCTAACGATATTGCAAATGTTATAATTTGAAGAATTTTAATTAGATTTCGTTGTCTAACACACTTAACCTTGTCCAAACTTCTAAATGCGAAAAGAAAAAAGAGTTCGGCCATACCAAAGACTTAGAATTATTGAGTAAGTTTTGGATCATATAACTAATATTTCATAAAAATCTAGGCTATCAGAGTGGCTAGGGATCACTTGCTCGGTCGGGCAAAAAATAAAAATAAAAATAAAAATAAAAATGATTTATATATATATATTTTTTTTAATTTGGTAACCCTAAGACAAAAGTTGTTTACTTTATTTTTCTGCATAACACTAAGCTACGAGAGTGGCCTAGGACCACTTGCCTGACCGGACGAAAAAAATAAAAAAATAATAAAATTTTATGATTTTATTTTTATTTTAAATTTGGTAAATAGTTTTGATGTGACCCTAAGGCAAAAAAAATTCACTTTATGTTTTTGCATAACATAGTGCCATAATTTGTTTTCATCTTTTTTTAATTTTTTTCTTATTACTTTTTGTTTTTTCTTACCTTCCGTAATCCTTGCATCGTCGGGTCGTCAAGAAAAACAGAGTAACCTGAGTGGCCCGACTGGTAGCCTATGCGTAACATAATTTGTTTCCAGAACTTTTTGAATTTTTTTTATTTATGCTGGCACCTTTTGTGGTCCTTGTACGGTTGAGAATACCAGATAAACAAGGTAACATAGGTAGCCCGACTAGTAGCCTAGTTTGAAATAATAAAATTAACATTTTTGGTCAAAATCACGAATCCAAGTTCTCGTTCTATTAAAAAAGTAGTCCAATTTTGTTTGATACATAAGATTTATGATTCTATGGTCCTAACTATGCAAAGGTTCATTTTCATGGTTGAGATGCTAAGAATTGGAGGCTAAATAAAATTCCAATGGTATGCGTCTCCAATGAAAAAAAAAAAACAATATCTAATAACGGCGGCACATTTTAGTGTAGAGCGATTTTCTTATCGTTATTGTTAACTTTTCATAAATCAAATATTTTTTATTTGAAAAATAGCTTAAATTCTCCACTTAAGTTTTACTTATCATCTAAGGTTATATTATATGTAATATTTCCAATTTGTGCTTGTTAGTTGATGTGAATTGATAGATTGTTACGCATACTATTATGGTAGTTTATTTCTTTTGTTGTATATTTGTCATAAATATGATTTACTTGTTTATGTATTTAGAAAATTATAGCATCATTTTTCAATATATTATTATGAATGCATGCATATCTTTCATTTTATATTATTGTTTTATAAGCATTTGTGTATGCCTGTTTGACAATCATATGAACGACTTTATCGAATATTTATCCATTTCACAGACTAAAGTAAAAATATTGATTGACATACACATACAGATACAAATACACATGCACACACACTCACACAATACATACACACTTTTATATATTCGTCAAAAAGTTTATTTAGTTTCACAAAGTCATTGTTGCATTTCTGTATCGAAAAAAAAACAAGTTGCGTATATTTTCACACCAATAAAACTAGTCAAGCATGATGGTCAAACTATCAACATTAAGTTAAATAAAGGGTTTGTACGACACACACAAGCTCCAAGAGCTCCCAATGAGATGTGTCTCAACGCTTTCGGCATGATTACTTTATTTTTACACATCATAAGCAAAGAATGTTATTTGATTGAATGACTTTGGGTGCTCTTTGTCTTTACAATAAATACAATCATATATCTGCTTTCGGCGACCACTAGTAAATTACACTTCTTGTTGCCTCACCCGGTTATGTTTCTTTTTATGGGTGATGTCGTTCGTATAGTTGTCTCAATATTCCAATATTCCACGTTGAATATTATTTCTTCACAATTATCATAAGACAGTGACTTTGGAACTTCACTAAGCAATCAACCCTTTAGTCAAACTCCATTTTCAGCGAGGATCAACTGTGATCGGATTTCGGAAGTCCACGAGTATAGCGGAACATATGTGATTGTTAAACTCTTCCTTTGCGAGGAATAGTTCTACGCCTTCTCTTTTTGGACCATCAACCCTCACGGTCATGAAAATGCCACGATGACCTTGCCACGACTGTACACTCACACTCAATAGTAGTACTACGCCAACTTTGCTTTCAATGGTCAACGGTATCGATGATATGCATTCCCCATTTCTTATTGTTCAAAATAATAAGGTTGTTGATCGTTGACTGACCTTGAGAGAAGAGTTGGTCCTACGGAAGGAAGTCTAGTCGACATTCATTCTGCATGATAAAAATCTGCATGAGCAAACAAGTTAGCGATCTCTATGCAGCGATGATGCAGAACAAAAGATCATGACACGCGGCGTGTTCCCAAAGGTAACACCTGATGTTAAGCATTATGAGGGATCAAGTACATAATGTTTTTTGGGGATGGTGATGAATAAGATCCTCACCCGTTTAATATTTATAAGATATGTACCATGTGTTATATAACAATAGCAACCTGTTACTCACAATAGTCATTACCATCACATTTGTTTCCAATGTGCGTTCAAACCTTATGTCATGGTTGCTTATAAGCACACAGAGGATTCAACGCAACTAGAATTTAAGGTTTTTAAGTGTTTTTTCTTTTTCTTTTCGTTGCAACACAAATGCGAACAAAGCCGTATGAACGAAACCATGGTTTGAGACCAACGAATTGCCTATCATATTCCTCATCATCTCAATTTTATTTCTACTTTTTCCCATGTCCTAAACCCTAAACCCCAAACCCTAAACCCTAAATCCCTAAACCTCTCTCTCTCTCTCTCTCTCTCTCTCTCTCTCTCTCTCTCTCTCTCTTTTCTGCATCGGCTGCTTCACCTGTCTCCGAATCAACTCGTTGCCAGGTGACATTTCAATTGCTCTCTCTCTCTCTCTCTCTCTCTCTCTCTCTCTCTCTCTCTCTCCTGCATCGGCTGCTTTACCTGTCTCCGAATCAACTCGTTGTGAAGTGATATTTCAATTAAAACCCAAAGCTGATATTTCAATTAAAACCCAAAGCTGCCAATTTGTGAAACAAAGCATAGAACAACATCTGGTGAGGATGGGACGCATTGCCAAGTAATGGGAATTATTCGTCAAGTTCTGAAGGACATGCCTGCTGCCTTTAACGGGTCTCGTTGGCATTGCGTGTCTCCTTTTGAATGGCGGCACCCATCTTGATTAAACTGCCAATTTGGAAACAATTCTGCGGTGTTCGTGGTTCAGGAGGCTATTGACTCCGCTTCAGAGAAACCTACCATCTTCACCTGAATAAAGCGCCCCGTAGTTATCTCTGTATCTCGACTAAAAGTTGCCCCAAATACAACTATAATGACCGGGCATCCTATGTGGGTGAAGTCGGCAGTGACCTGGAAAACTTTTCACGCTCCAGGTGAACCACATGTACTTAGGCTGTGTTTGCGGCAACTTTCAGTCGAGATACACATGGGCATGGTTCCTACCTATCTAAGATCGCCTTAGTGGGGGTCTAGGGGTGTCTTCTTATCCGTTTTCCAACCAACATGCTGGTTCTTTCCATCTATGACCACCGCTATGCAAAAGACATTCTTCCAGGGAGGTCTCTTGCACCGTTTCAACCTCATCAAAAGAGTCATAATGCTTTGCACGCCCCATAAAAACCCCAAGGAATAAGCCTTTCTCGACATGGATGAGCAGGCGCTCGAGGTGTGCGAGGCCAAATCTCTTGGATCTACCCCCATCGACTTTGTCACATTCCATGGCATGTCACGGCCCGGCGTTGTTGCTGCCAATTGAACAAACATATTGTTAAACCACCAGTACCTGGCCCAGTTATGAAGTCCGAGCCTCAGCCGACTGGTATGCCGATCCGTGCCAAGACTACAGCTACCGGGCTTTCACTTCCGAATCCCCGACCTACATTTACAAGGGAAAGGGAAAGGGAAAGGGAAAAAAAAAAAAAGAAAAAAAAAAAAAGAGGAAGACGCTCTTCTTTCCAAAAACAAAAGCAAAAACAAAGAAACAAAAGCAAAAACAAAGAAACAAAAGTGTCTTTACCAAAAAAAGAAAAGAACCCGAAGTAGGAGAAATAGCTCTCGTTTTTCCAATGCACGCACACACACACACAGACAGAGAGAGAGAGAGAGAGAGAGAGAGAGAGAGAGAGAGAGAGAGAGAGAGAGAGAGAGAGAGACTAGTACCCTATGTAGCAGTGGGACACACAGTTCATCGGATCCCGGTAGGCACCGCGTTCACAGGCTATGCATTCCATTCATCACCATGAGAGTGGAAGAGGAAGCCTTGCCGACTCCGAAAGGCGGAGGGGGTGACCAGCATGAGGTGCGACTATTGGCTTGAAACAAACAGACAATCATAACCTAACTCAGATTCACCTGGCAGAGATGGCATGGCCATCAATTGCATCATGATGGCAGAGTGCAACAACAATGTGAAAACTAAAAGCCTGAGTTCTAAGCGTTTTAGAGACACATTTTGCTGTATCAATTTGCTCGCTGACCCACTACGCAGAAAAAGGTACACCTCGTTAACCTTTGCAGATCCCTCATCCATTGATTGATGATGCATCTTTCAGCCTTCTACTGATTGAATTGCATCCTGTTCCAGGGTGATTTTCTATTTCACTCCGGAACCCTTTCTTAGGGTTCTCTTCACCTTTCCCTCACGGTACTCGTACACTATTTGCTTGCGTCGTGGAGGGGTTCAAAAGAGAGGTTACCAAAAAAAAAAAAAAAAAAAAAAAAAAAAGGGGGGGGGGGGGGAAAAAAAAAAAGAAAAAAAAAAAAAAAAAAAAAAAAAAAAAAAAAGGGGGGGGGGGGGGGGGGACTTAACAGGGACGAACAAATATTATACTTCAATTGTTGGTCGGAGGTCACGTCCATGAACATTCTGACCTTAAAAAAAAAAAAAAAAAAAAAAAAAAAGACATTCGGACCTGCACACCAAAGACATGCATACTTGTCCCTCACATTTTGGAATATGTGTACAGTCTTCCCCTGAATAGAACGCCCGTTCATTATCGCTGCATCTGGCCTAAAAGTTGACCCAAATGCAGCAGCTATAAGGACCGGGCATTCTATTCCGGTGCCAGCGCTTCAGAAGACGGTAGCGGGAAGGGCGAACTGCCAGTGCTTGAAAACATGGATCCGGGATCATAGAGTGCAGATGGTCTGTGTACAGGAACCCAAATTGGACACTAAGAAAATATAAGAACTGGGTAGGCGGTGACATGACCTGCGAGTTTGGTTCGGAACACAAGCCTTAGGGACAAAATTGGTCTCGAAACAAACCTTGTTTAGCTTTTTTTTTAACCACCAGTTAAGTACTTGGCCCAAAAATCGCCCGTGGGAAAAAAATAGAGTAGAAATGTTTCTTGTCTGACGAATTTGGGCGCTCCTGTAGTGACCCGTACGTTTCGTAGAAGCATGGCTTGTTAAAGCACCAGTGAACCACGCCCAGGCCCGCCCGCGGGTGTCAGCATGAAACCCGCACCACTTTAGAGGCCGCCGATTTTTGTCTTCAACAGCCCCCCTTGCCGCGCGGCGCCTCCGAGTTATGCTTGTGGCGACAAAAACTGTCTGCAAGGCTGGGGCGGCCGTGTACTAGCGGTTTAAGGGGTAACTAGTCGGGCGCAGTCACAATCATTTCAGTTATAAATCCAGTTCAGGGATCCCTCAAATGCAACACATCCCCACCCAACGCTAAAGCTGGGTTGGATACATTCCGAGCCGGCCATCAATTGGAGTCGATCTGATCATGGCAGCTGTTCGTAGCTGCAGTAGAATCACACCTTGTTTAGTTTTTGTTAAACCACTACTGTCTTCCCCCGAACATAACGCACCCTGAAAATGAACGTATGCAGGATATATTTCCGGTCCGGTACAGCCAAGATGAGGGTGCGTTTTGTTCGGGGGAAGACGGTTAGTACATGGCCCCAGCCTTGCAGTCCAAAACTTGTCGCCACAAAGAGAACGAGGCAAGGCCGAAACGTCAAACGCTGGGCCTGCCCGCTGATAAATTTTCGGCATCGGCGGTTGCGAAACTCGTTTTGCGCGTCCAGAATTCGAGGTGTCAGGCCCGCGGCCCAGGTGCCCATGCTT
The DNA here is from genome assembly GCA_003427395.1 of Chara braunii. NCBI lineage: Eukaryota > Viridiplantae > Streptophyta > Charophyceae > Charales > Characeae > Chara > Chara braunii. The sequence continues at coordinate 1,089,547 of BFEA01000111.1, read as the reverse complement.
AAGGGGTGGGGTAACTAGGGTGCAGTCACGTTCATTTCAGTTTTAAATAGAGTTCAGGCATCTCTCGAATACAACACATCCCCACCCAACCCTAAAGCTGGGTTGGATACATTCACGATTTTCCTCGCTTTGGAGCAAAATCTGCGAAACCGTGACTGAAACTCGTTTTCAAACTGAAAACCTTGACCGCGCCCTAGTTTTCCCCCTTGAAGTTTTTTTTTTTTCGAGGGCTAACTAACTAGTAGGGCGCAGTCACGATCATTTCAGTTTTTTTTTTTTAATCCAGTCCAGTTCGGGCATCCCTCAAATACAACACATCCCCACCCAACCCTAAAGCTGGGTTGGATACATTCACGATTTTCCTCGCTTTGGAGCAAAATCTGCGAAACCGTGACTGAAACTCGTTTTCAAACTGAAAACCTTGACCGCGCCCTAGTTTTCCCCCTTGAAGTTTTTTTTTTTTCGAGGGCTAACTAACTAGTAGGGCGCAGTCACGATCATTTCAGTTTTTTTTTTTTAATCCAGTCCAGTTCGGGCATCCCTCAAATACAACACATCCCCACCCGGCCCTGGAGCTGGGTTGTATGCATTCACAATTTTCCTCGGTTTGACACAACATTCGCAAAATCGTGACTGAAACCCAGCTTTTCAAACTGAATCCGCGACAGCGTCCTAGTTTTTCTTAAACAGTGGAATCACACATTGTAAGCTTGTGGAAAGAAAGGCCGCTCAAGCCCACTTGGTGTCAGGGACTAACCTCTGTGTCCTTCCATCTGGAGATACGGCATCATGCCACTGGCCACTCGATTCCAGCTTGGGGGACTGGTTTGGGGGTTTTGATCACGTAACAGAGGTAGCCGACACAATGGAGGAAGCAACATCTACTATCGCCGGGGACAAGTATCCGAGAGCACAGAGGCAAAGTGATCATCGTCTTTTTTTTTTTTTTTTTTTTTTTTTTTTTTTTTTTTTTT
>BFEA01000111.1:1067158-1080274 GCA_003427395.1 Chara braunii | reverse complement strand
AGAGAGCTTAAACTTCTTCTTCTTCTTCTTCTTCTTCTTCTTCTTCTTCTTCTTCGCTTCTTCATCTTCTTCGCTTCTTCTTCTTCGCTGCTTCTTCGCTTCTTCTTCTCCTCCTCCTCCTCCTCCTCCTCCTTTTGCGCTTCTTTTTCTTCTTCTTCTCCTTCTTCTTCTTCTTCTTCTTCTTCTTCTTCTTCTTCTTCTTCCTTGTCGTCGTCGTCCTCCTCTTCTTCATTTTCTTCTTCTTCTTCTTCGTCGTCTTCTTCTTCCACATACACACCTGCAACAGGTCTCTGACATACCCGCAAGACAGTTGAAATTCACCTGCATTGACCCTTCGGCAAACGCCAACCCCCCCCCCCCCCCCCCCCCTCTCCACCCCCTTCCCCCCCCCCCAGCCATAGCCCCCTGACTCCCCTTCCCCTCCCCCGCCAAACCCCCCCTGAACCTCCCCCTCCTCCCCCCAAGTTCACATTTTTATTGCAGATTCGGGGTCCTTTGGGGCAGCGCAGCAAAACCCCGCCTTCAATAAATTAGAAAAAAAAATCCCTGCTGGGTTTTCGGGCCGCCTGGATTTTCCGGGCAGACCCCTCCGGGCCCGCCCGGCCGGGCAGCGGCCCAGCCAAGCTTATTATAGATGGATGGAAAAGAAAACGCTCTCTTCTTCTTTTTTTTTTTCTTTTTTTTTTCGCGCAACACACATACTCCACCTATTCTCGGGGCCGCCATTCCGGTTGCTCGTTACCGGCAAGCAAAGTTTCAAACAGAATGCAGCTAGCAGGAAGAGATAGGTTTCCAACTTCCCACAACTTTCCAGAGGGCTGAACTTTGGAGTCCAGTAAGAGGGAAGCCTGGCTACCAAGAGCATTGGGGTGTGTGTGAGTGGTATATACTCACTTTCCCGGCCTGACTCTCAAGAAAGTCGTGAACTGCGTAAAGGTGCCTGTAGATTCTGGCGACATCTGTTCTCCATGGGTCCATCCATCAAATGAACCCATGACTTTGACATCCTGAAGCGCAAAGAGCCGCCAAAACAAAAAGAAATACTGTGTCAGTGAGTCACATCCACATGGGATTTTATCGATTCGAAATTCATACACACCTTCAAACATGAAGTAGATCATCAGGCACGCACAAATGATAGTAGACCGGAAGAACTCACTCACTCATCGACATACACAGACAAGGACTTGGTGATAGCAGTTGAAGACCATGTGAACCTGAGCGCCTTGCAGCGCAGATCAAGATAGAACGAACGGAGAACAGTGACCAGTTAAAAGCCACGTAACAGTTCATCTCGGCACCTTGAAGCGCAGATCAAAGATATGCTTCCTCTTTAGCAAATGAATTTGGCAAATGAATTGGTCAGGTGGACCAAAACATATTTGCCAGAAAGAAAGCCCTAAGCCGTACTGCCTTGCCACCACTAGCCTAACGACTCCGGAGGCCCGTACGGCATTGCTACCACCAGCCTATGAACTCTGGAGCCCCATACTTCCTCCTACCAACTTTGGAGGCCCTTACTTCCTCGCTACCACTAGCCTAATGACTCCGGAGGCCCGTACGGCATTGCTACCACTAGCCTATGAACTCTGGAGCCCCATACTTCCACGCTACCACTAGCCTACCAACTTTGGAGGCCCTTCCTGCCTCGCTACCACTAGCCTAACGACTGCGGAGGCCCGTACCTCTGGAGGCCCTTACTTCCTCGCTACCACTAGCCTAACGACTGTGGAGGCCAGTACGGCATTGCTACCACTAGCCTATGAACTTTGGAACCCCGTACTTCCTCGCTACCACTACTAGCCTATCAACTCTGGAGGCCCTTACTGCCTCGCTACCACTACCGTCTTCACCCAAATAGAACGCCCGGTCATTATCGCTGCATCTGGACAGAAAGTTGTGCCAAATACGGCTATGATGACCGGGCGTTCCATTCGGGCGAAGACGGTAGCCTAACGACTGCGGAGGCCCGTACGGCCTTGACAATGTTACCTCTAGCCTATCAACTCCGGAGGCCCTTATTCCCTCGCTACATCTAGCCCATCAACTCCGCAGGCCCGTACTGCCTCGCTACCACTAGCCTATTAACTCCGGACGCCCGTACTGCCTCACTAGCACTACCGTCTTCACCCGAATAGAATGCCCGGTAATTATCGCCGTATCTGGACTGCAAGCTGCACCAAATACAGCTATAATGTCCGGGCATTCTATTCGCGTGAAGATGGTAACCTGTGAACCCTGGAGGCCTGTACTGCCTCGCTACCTCTAGCCTATCACCTCTGGAGTCTTGATAACCATCCTACAATCCTACAGGTCTGGGTTCGCAGCTGCGCTACAGCGAAAAGTAACTGAAACTGAGTCCAACTGGGAAGGGATCGAATGCGGACCGCCACAATCATGCAACAAAAACGACGACAACGCCTAGTGGTTGGGCTGCACCCATCACTCACTCTGCCTCATTTCAAAATCCTCTGAGAGCATATGCACAGCTGCTGCAGAACTTGGAACAGAATCAAGAATACAAGCAGCATCATTTTTTCACGATGTACAGAATCAAAGAATAAACGAAGTCTTTGAAGACATCAGAAAGTGTTTAGCACAGCTATGGATAAGGTTGAAAATCTGCAGACACTACAATCTGCAGTCAGCATCAGTGCCCTAGCATTTGTTTGTTTTTTTTGTTTTTTTTTTATAAATAATTCGGACCATTTCTCGATTTATGCATGTCATCCTTGTGCAGGGGCCATGCTAATCTTCTCTGTATCGTTGCAATTTTAATGGATGTCCCAAAGGCCAGTGCCCTAGCAATTCTACTATCGGTTTCGAACTGCAATCAATCTCTCCCTGTCAATGCATTGGTTTGCTTCTTGCTCTTCGGGGCAGCCTGCGAATCTGACACAGTGCAGCTTGCTTGCTGGGTGTTCCTTGCCTGCCTGGTGCTTGCATATGCTGGAACCCAGCACTCTTCCCTCAAGTCGATCAAAGCCATTGATAGTAGGAGGATGAGAGATACTTCTACCCCTTGCAATCTTGAATGACATACACGAAATTAACTTCGACCTAGGTAACACCCGATACGTTTGCGAGTCCGGTTGCGCATCAATCGGATGTGATGGGCCCATCAAGATCCGCTTCGACAGCATGTGGAGCCTTCCATGGTCCAAACCACTTTGGCAGCAGCTTCTTTGAGATCCCATCTTTTCCCACAACTCACCCACATGAGTTCTCTGAGCCTAGCTCAGTCGGTAGGCCCTGAACTGTTGAAATACACACCCAAGTTCGGACCCAGATGAACGAGTTCTCCTTCTCTGAACGGAAATCAGCTGCCTTATTCGTTAGATGACGCACTCATAGGGCATCGCCACACCACTCTCGAAATGTGCAAGATGAAAATGAACTTACCGCTAGAACTTTGCCAGATGCACCGCCCTTCGACGGAGCGAAGGGCCATTAAAAATTGTTGTAAGCTGCTTACGTGTGCTGAGCCCACGGTACTCTTTAGTAAAAGGCGAAAGAATAGTACACCAAGTGAGCTGGGCACAACACTTTTGTCTTTTTCACATTTCGAGAGTGGTGTGGCGGGCCCATACACTGTTGACCCCCTTCTGCATACATTTGACTGACTGCCTACAGGAGTTCATCTACTGTGAATTCCGAAGCACCAGGAGGGAAAGTTCTGCTGCAAGATAAGGAATGAGGAGGGCGTAACTGGTGTCCGAAGTCCTTGGCTTCCACCCAAGTGGCAACTCATTCAGTGCTCTCACCATCGCCTGACGAACAGACACATTGTATAAACTTTCCACCTGAACACGGTGCTGGCCCGAGTCTATCTGCCCGGGCGGATAAGATGATGGCAGACCTGCCACGCCATCCGGTTCCGGGTGGTTGGCAGAACTCGCACTAAGCAATGAGCATGGATCCTGCAAACTCTACCATCTTACACGAGAATGTGCAGTCATTATAGCCGTATATGGCTCACCTTTCAGTCCAGATGCTGCGAAAATGGCCACACATTCTATTCGAGGGAAGAAGGTAGTTTGTTGCTGGTGTGAATTGGGTATCCCGATCGCCCACAATGTCTACAGGGAACCCAGACTCGAATACCCAACATGGTGTGGTCTTTCCGCCTCACGCGCTGGACCATAGACCTTTAAAGGTACTACCACCTTCACCCGAATAGAATGCCCGGTCATTATCATTGTATCTAAGACTGAAAGTTGTACTGAATGGGAGTTATAATGACCGGGCGATCTGTTCGAGTGAAGACGGTAGCATGATGAATGTGGAGAAGCAGTCGATGATGACAAACATGTCATTTTTGGTCTTCCCATGGAGTCCACGAGGATGGAATTACCACGCCGGTCTGAATTAGGCGGCGTCTTAGACTGAAAGTTGTACTGAATGGGAGTTATAATGACCGGGCGATCTGTTCGAGTGAAGATGGTAGCATGATGAATGTGGAAAAGCAGTCAACGATGACAAACATGTCCTTTTCGGTCTTCCCATGGAGTCCACGACGATGGAATTACGATGCCGGTCTGAATTAGGCGGTGGCTTTCACAATCCATACGGGCGCTGCAATCTCCCTTTGGTTCATTCACAGATCAAGGAACTCCTCACATATTCAATGGTTTCTTTACGCATTGCTGTGACAGAACATATAATCACTGCGCTCCCTACGAACAGCAGTCCATCACCTTCTTCAGCGCTTCATCCCCGAAGCATCTTGCAAGCCAGATGGGTTGCTGCACCAGCCCCTCGCTCCCTCCAACCCTCCCTCAACTAGCCTTTCCCTCCACTTCCTCCTCGTCCTCCTCTTCCTAATCTTGTCTGCCTCCTCCTGTTCCTCTCTTCTTCTGTTGCCCCTGCCCCCCTCCTCCTTCCACTCTTCCTTTCTTTTATTTCTTTTTCTTTTTCTTTTAGTGATGATGACAAACATGAGATTGACACCGGAGCCGGCGAGCACAGGATATACTTTGAAAAGCTTTTGAAGCTTCGGGACGCGAATGGAAAACCAAGCGGCTTCAGCTCCCGATCTCCTTTTCTTCGTCCTCTCCTACTCACATCGCCACTCTCCTCCTCCTCCTCTCCTCTTCTTCACCTTCCACTCTGTTTCTCTTTGTTGCTTCATGAAATCGACATGGAGAGCACTGGGAGAGGCCCATTCTCTACTTTATTCCTTGTCCTCCACCTCCTCCTCCTTCTACCACTATATTCCTCTTCCTCCTGCTCCTATCGTTAACTTCCTCCTATTGCTGTTCTCCCTCTCCACTTTTCTCTTTTGATTTCTTTCTGTTTTCCCTCTCTTTTATTGGTGGAACGAGAGGCGGTTAACGGAGACCCAAAATTTCAACGTTTTTTKAATGCTATGTATAAGAAAACCAGAAGGCCTTTTTAACCAAAAATTGCATCATTCCATAGAGTGCACACCATATTAACAAACCATAAAAAAAAAAAACGAAATAAATAAATAAAAACAGGGTGAAACGATAAGGCAAAAGTGCACTTGAATGAAATATTTTCAGCGAATTTTCAGCGTTTTTTGGAAATGGTCACAACAGACAGTTCCAATGGACATTAACACTTCAGAACAGCAAAATATGGTCACCAGACTCAATTCCAACAGCCAAAAAAAAAAAAAAAAGAATCACAAAAAGATCCAAAATTTGGCCAAAAGACACTGATTTCAGCAATGAAAACAGTTTACCCCGTATCTCATCCTGTTCTCCTACTTCCGCTCTTTGTTTTTTGGTGATGACAGCATTATGAAATCATCGAAATTGACTTGGCACTCATCTCTTCCTCTTCCTCCTTTCACTCCTCGTTTTTTATTTCTTTTTATTGACAATGGGTGCCATATGAAATTGACATTACCTTGGCAAGCAACTTCAGAATTTAGAATGGAATCGCTTGCTCCTGCAGGAGAAAGCGAGCTCCCCCAAATGCGTGGTTTCCCCCACCCCCCACCCCCTGTCCCATTTTCAGTTCCGGACCCCAACCCCTCCCGGGGGGCATTCTCCAACCTCTTTTAGACCTTCCCAGTCGGTCCCTCTTCCCCACCCTGTCGCAAAACTCGTCACTCACTTTCCCACCCTTCCTGTGTCTCTCCTAGAACTCCCCACTCACTTCACATCCACTCTTCCACATTCTCTGGCTTGCCCCCCCCCCCCCCGACTTCACCACTCCTCCCCCCATGTGCGGCTCCATCCCCCCCCCCCCCCTGACTTCCCAACCCCTCCCCCTCGTTCCATGACCTCCCCAGGACCTCCCCACCCGCTCTCCAGGCCCCCCACTCCATCCTGACCTCCTCACTCACTTCCCATCCCCCCCCCCTAATTCCCACATTTCTCGGAGACCACTTTTCATCTTCCCTCATTGTTAGCTCTCTCCGAGACCTTCCCACCCACTTGCCCTAATTCCCCAATCTCTAGCAGACATCCCCACCCACATCTCACCCACTCCCTCTGGTTCATCAACCAGTCCCAACACATCCCTACTCAATGTCCCACGCGTTCCCCTGCATGTGCAACTCCATCCTGACCTCCCCACTCGCTTCCCAGACCTCCCCACTCACTTTCCATCCCTCCCCCTCATTCCTGAATCTCTCAGAGACCACTTCTCATCTACCCTCATTACCCGCTCTCTCCAAGACCTTTCCACCCACTTGCCCTAACTCCCCGACCTCTAGTAGACTTCCCCACCCACGTCACCCACTCCCTCTGGTTTCTCGACCAGGACAGAAGGTTAACCGACCTCCCATTTTTCACCCCCATTTATAAAAAAAACAAAGGGTCATTTTAATAATACTTCACACCAATCTGTAGAGTGCACTTCTTACTAACTTATTGTAAAAACAAAATAAAAAAAAATCAATTAAAAACATATAAAACAGCAAGGCAAAAAAATAAATTAAAAACATATAAAACAGCAAGACAAAAGTGCACTTTCATGAAGTTTTACCAACATTTCAATTTGCCGATTTTCACAATTTTCACCGCTGCCCAAAACAAGCATCTCCAGGAACCCAACAAACACCAAACTTGGCACATACATGCTTTGACCAAAAACAAAACAGGGCAAAAAGAAGAAAAAATAAATAAATAAAAAATCCATGATCCCCACTGCACTTTTCATGGATGTGAAGGTTACCCTAGGGGTGAAAAGTGGGGGTACCTGTTAACCATTTGTGTCGACCAGTCCCAAACCTCGCCACTCAATTTGTCGTACCTCGACCTTCATGTGCAACTCCATACGACATCCCAGCCACTCGCTAGCCTACAACTCCTCCTCCATGCACAACTCGATTCCAACCTCCCCAATCACTTTCCACCCCTCCCCCCCCCCGCGTCTGTGACCTTTCTCAGACCTCCCCAACCATTTCATATCCACTCTCCCTCATCCCCTGACCAGTCCCAAACGTCCCCAACCACTTTCCCACCCTCTCCCCTCCATGCACAACTCCATCTCGACCTCCCCACTCACTTCTCACCTCCACCAGCTTTTTCTCCGGCCACTCCTGGACCTCTCCACCCCATTCCCAAGCCCCCCCCCCCTTCCTTCTCCATGTTCGACTCCATACCGACCTCCACAGTGTCCCATTCACTTTCCACCTCCTCCCCCTCTGAGCGGGAGGCCATTGTTGTACTTGCAAGAGGCTTATGAGGGGGCCTGTTGTGCAGGTCCGTAACCGAAGGTCGGTGAGGTGTTGTGCAAGGTGCAGATCGGGAAAGGTTTCGCTGTGTAACTCCAAGAATCGGCCGAAGGGCAGGTGGAGATTTGTGTGCTTTGAGTGCAAAGTAGAGATAGGGCAGCGTGTTAGTATGTCGATAGTCCCAAAATTGGTTGAAAATCCCATGGCGTTCGAGGATGCTGGCCACAGTCTCTAATGCTTGATTGTAGGTGGAACTTTCAAGATGTCGTACCAGCGCTTGCAGCAGAGTGCCATGTTGTCTGATGTTTTATCGACAGGTACTATGGCGGATTGCTGCTGTAGCTGCCGAAGAGGTGCGTTGGCAGTACACGAGGCAGTTTGGGTAGCTGCTTGGTACGGTGACACTAAAATTCCGTCGGCATCTTGAAAGAACTGTTGTGCGCCATCTCTGCAGCTGAAAGAGACTGTGAGCAATCAGAGACTCATTCTTGCGTGCTGATCTCATGGTTACTATAAATTTGGCAATATACTCGTCCAGACCGAGTTTCAACGCTTTCATCACATCTGTGATGTCAGCATTGAGGCAGTACTTCAAGCCTTCAAAGAAGAGAGCCCGCAAGTGCGTATCTTGTATAATGGTGTAGTCCACTGTGGCTACATGACCATCAACGGTGTCTACAGATCGTGGGAATACTTGTCGACAAGGACAATTGCCAGGGTCTGGAAGAGGCATATTGTTTGTTATTTCGAATGCCACTTCTGTAAAATTACAGAACTGGACACGTGTGTGTGGCACCATCTTCTCGCAAATAAGTATCTCCTGGGCAAGGGCAGGCCGTGGATGTAATTCAGCGATCTCTGGAAGCCGAAGGACGCTCCGTAACTGTGTGGTGCAAGCAACCTGATGCATGCGCATGACCTTAATGAAATTTAAGAACGGAACCCTATCATGTGCAGGACCGCAGTATGGCTGCCGTGAATACTAAAGACCATGGATCATGCACTCCAATCGACAAATGTTAGGTGTGAGCTCGGAGTTTGAGACATGTGTTCGCAACCATTGCAGCAAGCGGAACCGCCAGGCAGGGGTGCCTCGGAAGAGGGCCCGAGATATAGATTGCCATTCTGAGTTGTCTGCTTGTGCAAGCATGCGATGTAGGGTCGAACGGACAGCGTAGAATGGACCTGGAGTAGTATCAATTGTCAATTGTTTGTCTGCATGAAATTATGCTGCGGGACGAATCGTAGAAGGATTTGGACTACCTCTCGAGCGAATCCACCTGTTCGAATGATGAGATCGCCTGATCGGTGGTAGTAGTCCTTGTGGAAGGACGCTGTTGAAGCCCCGAGCGTATAAGGTGGTCAGGCGTCGAACCCAAAACCCTTCACGAGGGGAAGCCACACGTTTAAATGATTCAGGATCAATGGAACCATCAGCATTTAAGTAAAGATGAGGGTTTACGCACTCCACGGGCCAGACGATAAAATAAAATGGCGGTTTCCTAGCCATGGAGTGATAGAGATGCAAATGGCATGAGTGAGTTGTTTGAGATGAATAGCGGGAATGCCAATGCTGTTGCAGACGATAGTGAGCAGAGTATGTGGTTTGCCCAACATATGTGCGACCAGATGGTATGTGAATAATGGCATAAATAACCCCAGGGTCCGAAAGAGCATCTATATCGATGCCTCACAATTGCAGTTCAAATTGTTCCGCCCGGGCTGCAGCTGCTACGTAGCAGAATCACTTTTTAAACAAACGCCCCGCGTCATAGAGATTTGTGTTCCAGTCATGATGTGCAACCCAGTCAAATCTATTACACTGCCGTGCATAGAAGTGATGAGAGGAAGGGCAAGGGGGGGTACCATGGAGAGGATCACGAGTAGGACGTGTGGTTCGTGCTGCGCCAAGTACGATACCTGCGGCGCATCACGTGCATGCGAGTTGTGCACGTGCGGCACAGCGCACGTGCATGTGATGCGGCGCATCACTTTGAACAAGAAAAAGGAAAAAAAATCCGAAAGGACAGGGTGGAAAAAAGTTGGGGCCACATCACACCCCAAAACTGTGTGTGCATGTGTGTGCTTGTGGGTGCGCATGTCCTAATTGTCTCCAGTCTCTTTTCCGAAGGGTCCCTACAGCGAATCAGCAAGGACCCATTGTGAAGCAGAGGTAGGAGTTAGGCTTCCAGTTCTGCATGAGTGGGCCGATAATATTTAGTGCAGGTGTCAACATCCAAATAAAATTCATCCCAACTTTCTCAATGTATTTACCGTTTACCATCCAACACTGTCCAATGAGTACCCATCAGGTGAAAGATTCACACTGTCATAAATTGAGAAATCGAGACACTCGGATGCTGACATCTGCACAAAGGGTCAGATACTCAGTTCTGCATCCTGGTAGACTCCTGGTGCTCTTGTCAATCTGGCTGCCCATGTACACTGCGCTGAGAGGCATCCAAAAAAGAGACGGTACCCAGTGGGTAGCCATCAGGTGAAAGATTCACACTGCCATAAATTCAGAAATAGGGACGGGACATCCGTTAAAATTGGAATGATACAGAAGATTAACATGGCCCATGCGCAAGGATGACATGCATAAATCGAGAAATGGTCCAAATTATTAAAAAAAAAGAAAAAGAAGTAGGGACACTCGGATGTTGACACCTGCACGAAGGGTCAGTTTTGCACATCCTCGTAGACTCCAGGTGTTCTTGCCAATCTGGCTGCTCTTGTGCACTGCTGCTCTGAGAGGCATCCAAAAGAGAGACAGGGCATAACTAGCAGTCAATTCTCCTCCACTAGGAGTAGCTGCTCAGGGGTTCGTTCGGCCATAATAGGAAGCCCGTGCGTCTTATTGTATGTTTATTTGAAGTCTTGCTGGTGGAAAAGGAATTAGACTAATGCTCTCCAGAATAGTAAGGAGTCAGGACCACCAGAGAGAACCTTGAGAAAGGAAAGAGAAAGAACAACACTCTACACCCGCCATATGGTAACAGTTGACTCATACACAACGACGCATCCTTGATCACAACATCACCTTTGCATTCAGAAGGGTAAACATGGTGGCAGCATTCAGAAGGGTTTCTGATTCAAGAATATCCCTTGCACTATCTGACCCCTTAACGCGGTGGCTGAATTGGTGCACCGTGAAGGTCCATATGCATTTGCCTCAGAGCCTTCCCAGAGGGGTCCTAAGACCCCCTGGGGTACTGGTGGTTTAACAACCTCTTTCACCTTACCAATTGCGGACGGCATGTAATTGCTTCACACCTCAAGAAGGGTTTCTGCACCCCCTAAGCTTCAAAGGGAATAACCGCTATGGAGGTTGAATATCAGGCATCCCTCCAAACGCAGACAGACCACACTCTTTAGAGGTTAGATGAGAGCACACTCCTTGGAGGTTAAATACCACACTTCTCTCAGAACCCAAAAGAACGTGGTGGTGCACTTGGTTAGTGATCTAGTTGGTGCACAGAAGAGGTCGTGGGTTCGATTCCAGTCGGCCCTCACCTCTTTTGTGCACAGCTGGTTGGTGTTTGCATGACACCCCACTTACTTGCCCCCAAACCTAGTGCAGCAAATGGCTTTGTGCCACTTTGCGGACTTAAGAGGGGAGGAGAACGAGGTGGCCACGAGAGTACCGCCTTGTGGTAGAGGATTGTGGGCCACACCATTTGACGGAGGGAGAACCAGTTGGTAGGGATAGGGGCGAGAATGGGGTGGCCACGAGAGGAGTACCGCTCTGTAGGGGGTTGCGGGCCACACCAGCCTCGGTCCACAGATCATGACTAGCATGCCAACAATATGAATGTTGTTGACATGATTTGATGGGTCTGTAGACTTAAGAGGGGAGGAGAATGGGGTGGCCACAAGAGTACCCCTTGGTGGGGGATCCCGACCACATCGTTCAAGGGGGGAGTACCCCTTTGTAGATGTAGGCGGATGAACGGGGTGTTCACAAGAGGAGTACCACTCCACACCATTCGGGAGCAGGGGTACCACTCAGTAGTGGTAGGGGCTCGCCTAGGTCTATGGATTGCAAATAGCCTGACTACACACATATAGGAGAAAGTATAATCCAATATGAGAAATCTGATGACAGAAAAAACAGGGGGGGATGAATGCGGTTGACATGATTAGATGGGGGTCAGACCCCACCCTGGACGTTCAGGGGTTCGGACCGTGGTTCGGGCTGTGGTTCGGGCCCCGTCTGACCAGTGGTTCGGGCCCCATCAAACCCGGTTTCGGGGCCTTTTTTTTCGGTCGATAGTCTATGACCTAAACCACCTACCTGCAAAGTTTTGTTTGACTGTGTTGAGCAAACAAAAACTAGAATTTGTAGAAGATAGGGGGGTTCAGACATTTTGGAACCCCCCACCATGTTGTCTTTGCTTTTTGAACTTTTTTTTGTATATATTTCCTATTATTTCGTGATTGATTGGTTGATTGATTGATTGATTGATTGATTGATTGGTTGGTTGGTTGGCGACCCCCCGTGCGCACCCCCCCCCCCCCCCCCCCCCCCCACACCCCAAAATAATTTTTTTTTTTTTTTTTTTTTTTTTTTTTTTTTTTTTTTTTTTTTTTTTTTGCCAGGCCTGTTCCCCTGGGGCCTGGGCCTCATCAACACAATCCGCCGCGTGCTGCAAACATGGCCTAAACTAATAGAGAACGCTACCAATGCCCCCCCCCCCCCCTTCTTCCCCTCCCCCTGCCACTTCTCTAAGAATCTAAGCTAAGAAGAAATGTGGATCTGGAGGAACACTGGACCCGGTTTCCATCAGTCTTAGCTCCCCAGCAATGGAATGGAGGCTTCAAAGGCCCAAATGAAGATATAAAACAGAAACAGAACGCCCAACAGAGGATACCGAGCTGACGCACAAGTGGGTTAACAGGGACCCGCACTTTCACCTCCTGAGTAACAGGTTGAAAACTGAAATTTGTTTGTTTGTTTGTTTGTTTGTGTGCGTGTTTTTTTTTTTTTTTTTTTTTTTGCCTGTTTTCGTTTTGGTTCGAGGTTGCTGTGTGCCCAATTCGGTATCATTTGGGCCATCACGCTCATTATATTATTTTTAGAAAGTTCGTTTGCATTTTTCTGTGATCCCTTGGACATGCATTGTGAAAATGACCCGCACAAGAAAAATCCGAAAACAAAGTTTTTGTTGCTCCCCACGAATAAGACTCTGGCCATCAGACCAACGGCGCCATCCGACCATGGGGCCCCTACTACAAGCGTGGGCTCTTGTCCCCGTCTGGCAGCGAGGATGCCTCGAGTGATGTTGGGCTCTTGTAGCTTCTCTTTTTGTTTGTATAGGTCTCATAAATATACCAATAAAATAATGAAATTCTCTGTAAATTGGTGGAACACTTTGCATCAACCTTCTAGTCCCCGTCTGGCAGTGAGGATGCCTCGAGTCATGTTCTCTTACAAAAAAAAAAAAAAAAAAAAAAAAAGAGGA
>BFEA01000111.1:1040491-1058917 GCA_003427395.1 Chara braunii | reverse complement strand
GGTGCACACAGTCCCAGACGGTACTTGCTGGACAGGACCGGACTGCCTAACTGGGACTGTTGACTCAGCAGGGTGGCCTGCCACCACTTGACCACTTGCCTCTGTTCAACGTAGGCTCACTCCGAAAGGCCACTTCTAGAAACCTCTGACTTGGCCTTTCGGTGCTGTAGCGGCTACGACTTTGCCCCTTCGGGTAAGTAGCAACTACGACCTTGACCCTTCAGACATCCTACAACTACGACTTCGGAACTGTCTAGACTCCTACCCTACAAGTCCACAGTTCGATTCCCTTCTAAGCTGTGACCTACGACAATCTACCTACCACTGGCGTTTCGACAACTCGCAGGTTCAAATCTACGGGTTGACATCACTACTGTTCATAGGTAAGATGGGGAAATAGGGATCGAGCCCTGGGATCTGCATTCGCTACTGCGAACTGGTGAATATCGTTTCAGAAATAGAGATACGAGTCTCTATTTCTATACTATACGAATTCTACTTATATGAATTGTATCTATTATTTATATGAATGATATTTATGATATATATTATATTATTATTACTTTACATATTATATTATTGTAGAATTATCTATTTTTATCTATTTTAATTTTTCTCTATATTCTAACAAATATATAATATATTATAATAATGTGATTTATAAGAATGTAATAATATATACTTATATTTATAATTTTATATATTGTAATAGAATAGAATACTGTAATTACTCTAATTGGATTTAATTCGTTTTATAGAATGAAGACATTTCTCAATAAGATTAATCAAGAAGAATGTTCATTACTAGAAATCATTAATTATGATACTTATTGATTCTATTTATTACTTGTTAGAAACGATTGCCTATAACGGTAAGTAGGCAGAAAGGAATTAAGGCACAAAGAATACAATGGGAACCGGGATTTTGTTACGATCCTAGCCAATTTCGAATTACACATTCATGAGAAAGTACAATGTCGTCCAATTGCGAAAAGAAATGAATGAACTTGAGAGAAGAGGGGGAAAGAAGAAGAAGAAGATAAAAGAAAGAAGAAAAAGATGTACACCAACATCGACCAATGATAATTTCCTCCTTCCAGTCAACCTCTCTCCTCCTTTTCTCCTCCCCTCTTATTCAAACAATAAATAACAATGATAATGTTTTTGAATGGCTGAACCAGAATCAATCAATGTACAATCCCTCTTCTACTGCAGGCACAACATGAGGTCCACCATAGCCATGGTCACCCTTCTTCTTCCTCTTAATGTAGTCCAGGGCTATGGCAGACTACTAGGGCCTCGCCGTGCTGTGCAAAGAACAACACAAACCACCTATGCTCACTGTTGTTCAGGCCGCCATGCCTGACTCTGCGTTGAAGCCTTCTTGGTGCGGCGCAACCCCGATTGGGCCCTTCCAGATGTCGCGCCTAACAAGGTGATGAAGATGGTGTCCACCATAGACAGGTAGGTACCTCCCCACTCTCCCTCCTAGCCCCCTTCTTCCTCGTCCTCCTACCGGTAGAGCTCCACCATAGCCGGTGGGAGCTCTCGGTCTCCTTCCTCTTAGTAGCGCTGTAATGCCCAACGCTCCTCCAACCAACGCTCCAGGCAGTGTGCCGTCAAACTTGCACACGGAAGAATGAGGAGGAGCACTTTGCTCCTCCTGGAGATATAGCGGTTTGCTTGCCTCTTGGGCGGTGACTTCCTAGGCCGCGCGGTCTCCAAGCAACAGGTACCTCCTCCCTTTCGGTGGGAAACATCATTGCAGACTCTGATATTGCCCATACAGGCCTTAGACTCTGACTGGTTGGACTGGTACTCGCCTAGACCTAGCCTACAACTACTGGGCCTCTAAAAATGCCAACTTTTGTTTTCTTCTGCTCGGCCTAGAGTACCCGGCACATCTACTTCTACTTGGTGTGGTACCGCCCTACCTGCTACTTGAGTGTTTTTCCACTGCTGTAAGTGTCGCGGGCCTCTTGCCCTGCCACTTGAGTGTTTTCCCCCTCTGCACCCTGAATGTCATGGCCACAGGTAAGTACCAGCCCTACGGGCCTCCCAAACAAGCAAGTACCGGTGCGGGTCACACACACACTCAGGCCGACAAACACTCAGACAGGCACACCGGTCACCAAGCATGCAACACACAGACTAAGAAAACTCAGCAGAATCTCAGCAAGGCATCCATTCCATCGGCAGAACTCAGAAATCAGTAGTGTTCTCAGTCTTTGTTATGGCGGGTCATTACACTACCCCCCCCCCTTCTTCAAGAGCGAGGTCCCTTTGAGCGAGTAACTCACGCAGAGTCCCTGCACAACGCATCACAGGCGTAGATGGCAAACAGTGATCGGGTATGTTCCATCGGAGTGAGGGTAGCGGTAAATTTTGGCTGTTGTTTGAAGACAACCAGTCGTTCATATGCTTTGACGACTCGCGGGGCACTCTGCAGCAAGTCTTTGTAACAAATCCACAAGGAATAATCTAACCAGTGATAGAGAAAATGGACCTTGTATTGCCTGTTCTTCCCCTTTCCACTGTGTTCGACAATTCTATCAATCTCGTGACCGCCATTGATTGCATGAGGGATCGTCGATTCTCCATACATGAAAGTTTCAGGTGACAGATACGGAAACAACTTCGATGCGTGAAAGACTGGGTACAGTGCAGATGAGAAGGCACGTCGATCGTTAAGAAGGACCGAATGAATCATCCCCCACCTGGTTTAGCACCTTCCACGGACCGTAATACTGAGGAAGAAGCTTTCACGATACACCTTTTCCAGAAAACTCAGACATTTTGACCCAGACGTAACTTCCCACTGTGAAAGGTTCAGGCTGGCGTTCTTGTTAGCATGCTTAATCATGGCACTACGTCGCCTTTCCAAAGCTGCAACAACAACTTTGAGCAAGCGATCAAACTTAGCGTTGTAGCCAGGCTGGCCAGGTGTTAGACCAGGTGTCTGATCAGGAGATAGAGAGGATAGGGGAGCGCATATCTGCCACCCGAGATGCAACCGATTAGGTATCATCTCGGTGGAGTGTATGGAGTTGTTGTACAACCCCTGCACACTTGACAATTCATCATCCCAGGAGTTATGATCAGGCACAATTAGAGCTCAGAGAAGTTGGACCACGTTCTGCTTGATCTCCTCGGCCAATCCATCGGCTTCGGGATGTCGACCAAACGTCATCTTGAGTTTGATGTCATAGACCTGGGAGGTGAAGTCCTTCCAATCTGCACTTATGAACCTAGTGCCCTGGTCACTCACAAGGGTCTTCACGGGACCATACTGCAGAATGTACCTCTTGTTACACTCCTCGATTACAAGGTCAGTTGGGGCGTGAGGTGGCAATGGAATCAAATTCAGAAATTTTGAAAAGTGGTCGACAATCACCATCACTTGTGAATATTCGTTCCTGCTCTTCTTTCCCATGTCCGTGAAGTCAATAGAGACAAACCCACCAGGGCCATCAGGGATAGGAAGAGGATGCAGCAGCCCATAGGACTTTTGCCGAGATGGTTTGATGCGTTGACAAACTTGACACTCAGCCACAAACTTTTGGGCCATTTCTTTCATCCCAGGCCATAGAAACTTTTCCATTAGACTTCCGTATGTCTTCACAAAACCGAAGTGTCCACTACGGCCATGAGTCAAGTCCAAGAAGTGAGTACGGATAGGCTTATGGTAGGGTACACGCACTGGTCGTACTTTCCATAACGTCGGAAGAGCACACCTTCACACTTGTGGAAATCAGGCTGACTGCTAGGGTAAGCTTGGATCTGCTGAAGGATGGGACTGAGTTTCAGGTCCTTGGCGGTATGCTTAACTAGTTCCTCCACTCTCTGAAGGAGATCATAGGAGCCCACAAGACAAGTCATTAACTCAGGGTGGCGAGACAAAGCATCCGCAACAGGAGTGCAACAACCTTTCTCGTGTTTGAGTTCAACATCGCACACATCAATCTCATGCAGCCAGCGGGTCAATATAGTTGACGGATTAATTTGTGTCTTGATCCATTTCAAAGTCTTATGGTCTGAGAACACTTTGAAATGATGACCCAAGAGGTAGTGTTTCCAATGATCTAGTGCCTCTCTCAAGGCATAGAGTTCTCTAATGTAGGTGGAGGTAGCTACCTTGTGACTGGGCATGCGTTTGCTGTAGCACTCAAGCGGACATAAGCCGTCACCATCATCTTGCTGCAGCATTGCGCCGATCTCGTATAAGCTCGCATCCGTAGTTACTACAAATGTAAGTTTGGGATCTGTAGTGCAGAGCACCGGATGACTTACCAATGCCTCCTTCCATGCTTGGAAGACGACCGTACATTCCCCATCCCACGTGTAAGACACATTCTTGCTTGTTAATTTGGACAACAACCGGCAATGACAGAAAATTTGGGCACAAACTTATGATAGTATGGCATGAGACCAAGAAAAGAATGCAACTCTCAAACATTTGCCCGGTGAGGCCATTTCCGGATGACCTCGACTTTGGTTGCCTCAGGCTCTAGGCCTGCAGCGCACAACCGATGTCCAAGGTAGATGAAGTTGTCCCTCCCAACCTCAGATTTCTCTAAGTTGAGATGGAGTTGCGCATCCTTGAGGATCTGCAACACTTCCTCAAGGTGTTTCATGTGCTCCTCCATCGACTTGCTGGAGATAAGTATGTCATCCAAATAAACAATAACAAATCGATTGATGTGACTGCGGAACACCTTATCCATGAGACTTTGGAAGGTGACCGGTGCATTCCTGAGGCCGAAGGGCATGACAGTAAATTCATACAACCCATCGTGAGTTTTGAACGCAGTTTTATGCTGGTCTGCAGGGTCGACTTCAATCTGGTGGTAACCAGACTTAAGGTCGAACTTGTTGAAGATCTTGCATCGACCTGCAGCATCAAGCAAATCATCACTGCGTCCTCGACAGGCCTAAGGGGCCCCTGTTATAGATGTGCCCGCAAGGTGGGCATAACAAATCTCAAGAGGCCCATTGCTGTCAATTTCATATTTGGGGTCCAGGCAGTTGTGAAGCGCCAGTTGGTTCAGGGAAACACAGGCCGAGCAGCAAAGATATTCCACGGCCTTCCAAGCCTTTCCGGAAATGCAAGCCCTAGGCAAGAATCGCAGCCTAATACACAGACAGTTGGGAGGCCCAACCGAACGAGGCTCATCAGCAGCAACAGAGGCACAACCTCCTGGGGCCTACCGAAAGCTTATGGGCAGAGGCCCAGGCCAGTCAGGCTACCGGATAATGCAGGCTCTTTCCATATAGGAGAGAGCTTGTTGCTTGGGCTCTCATTTTGACACTTGCCAGATGATGCGGCAGCGCTGCTTGAGCAATTGCTCGCGTGCTGCTGAGCGCTAAGGGCAAGGTGTTGTGCGCGTGCGATCGTGCAGGAAGCGCGGCGCTGCTGAGGGCAGCGTCATAGCCCAGCCTCCATAGCTGGTTGGGCTTGGACTACAGTGAGGCGCAAAGGTGGTCTTCGAGTTTCTGGAGGGAAGACGGTGTAAGTCAGGGGAAAGAGAGAAGGATGATGGTGATGATGATGTGAGGGCACATACCTGGTATTGGCGATGGTCAGCATTGGGCGACATCTTCAAGTACTTCGTTTGCTGCTGACGTCAACAGTTGCATTGTCAATTCGTAGGCAGACAGTAGACGTGTAGGAAGTAGGCTGGGCGCCGAGCGCCAAGTAGGGAGAAGGGACTGGACTCTTATGTTGGTGGTAGCGAGAGTAAGCTCTCATTGACATTGGTTGTAAGTGTTACAAATCTTCATTGGTGTTATACTGGTGCAATGCCACTTTCTGGACACTGAGATACTTTCTGGCTTTCAATGTGATTGTGCATTATGGATATTGTCATCTCGTTGTTGCTCATTTTCCTTGCAATTTGGTATCGAAGCTGGTTCGAACTACGCTTCATCGGTTCTTTGCAATAGTTGTTTGGTGCTTCGCATAAGGTGTGGGGCGGTAATAAGGCTTGGACGTTGAACGAGGCCCAAGGTTATGTGGGCGCGCCAGGAAGCTATGTGTTGACATTAGGGGTGTACGCTGGTTGATGAGAGCCCACTGATGTGGCATTTAAACCGAGGTGGAACTGCAATCTGCTGTTTGTTGTGTCGAGGCGAAGATCAGTCATCAAAAATGCACATCAAGTTGCCGGTGAGAAATCTGTGGTTGGGGGCAGCATTATCAGGTACGTTGCTCTCTTCCTTATCTACCCTCTTCATTGCTTCTTACCACGAGGAAGTGAGTTTTGTCTTGAGATTCCTCTTAATGTGAGGTGTCCCAAGCGCTCAACCTTGAGAGTCGACATTCTTCCTGGGCAGCGAGCTGGTGGTAGACGGGCGAAGCCTCTGAAGGGCCCCGGACGAAGCACTTGGATCACGGTCACCATGCCAACCCATTGGGACTAATACACGCATACTTTGCCGCAAGTCCTTGGTTCTGCTGCTGCGCAATAGAGGTCATGCAGGGCATGCCAGCCCTTTGAGAGACACTCACCAAACGTCTTAAATATTTCTGGCGGGTTCCAATGTTGAACCCTGGTTGTGATCGTCGTCCTATCTACAACGTTAAATAATTCCTAAGCACCTTGGGAGTTGTCCTTAAACTGCCTCTTGATCAGCCAAATCAAACCGGATGTAAGGCTCGTTGCATGCGAGGGTAAACAACGTGCAGAGGATTATGAGATCCTCCAAGGAGAAAAACTTCATGACGAGCTGCAGCGGCAATTGAGAGAGGCAATAGTCAGGAGACAGAGGGCTATATTAAAAAAAGCTAGACTAGGGAGTAGTAGACAGGAGTTAAGTAAATTAGAAGCATTAGACGAGTCGACACTTGATCCCGCTATACAAGTGTTGCGTAGCTCGCTTCTTTGCGTGGCAGAAACGCAGGTTGTTCAAAAGGAAGTGCTGGCTGAACTAGTGGTAGGCCAAAGGCAAATTCTGGCTGCACTGCCGGCTCCTCGTGCAATGATGAGGCAGCCTCAGTATGTAGCTCCCCCTTTGGTTGTGGGTCCCTCAGTAACGTCATCGCCAGTAGGGCCCTCTTTCTCTCCTATGTTTGGCATACCCCCTCCAGGTGGTTTCGTGGCAACTAGTGGTCTGGTCCTTAGAGCTTCTTTAGGACCATTAACGACGGTGGCAGCTACAGTGCCATCGTCAGGACAACCTCAGGTTAGCATGCAACAACCTGTCTCAATGTTTATGCAGCCACAACAGCAATAACCTGGGCAAATCCAACCCATGCAGTGGATGCCCAAGATCCCCTTGCTAAGTCCTAAGCCCTTCTATGGCGACAAGAAGAAGGATGAGGACCTCGATACCTAGGTAAGGATTGCGCCTACCTATGTGAGGCACAGGCTCACAAGGCCAAAGCAGGAAGTTATAGTCGCTGCCTCCTTTCGGCAGCACGATGGTTAAGCAGGTTAGTGCAGCAGCAGGGCTATGGTCAAAACTTCGATGCCTGGGCGCAGGCACAAACATTGGAAGATTTCGTAGGGACTGTGTACAACAGGCGGCATAACCCTCAAAGGGCTCAGAAGGCCACTCACGTGATAAACAGTCTCTATTCCAAGAGGTACCGAACTGTACGCGAGGTCACAGACGCCGTAGAACGTCTGATCGTAGGACCCGGTGTGCGCTACGACCCGCAGGTGCTCCTCACAAATTATTTGAGATGTCTGCCCAAATATGTCAAGAATAAACTGGTGGACGAGGCCAAAATCGATGTCCATAGCTTCACTACTTTCAGCAAGAAAGCCTTGGACATAGAGGCTAAAGTTAGGTCCCCTCATCAGGGTTAGGGAGATGGTAGGAAGAAGAGACTTCCCCAAGACAAGAAGAAGAAAGGCCAACTCATGTTTGTCAACCATGATGGTCAGGCGACTGAGATTGACGACTTCCCAGACTATGGGGATGAGACAGAGCAGGATGGGGCCAGCCAAACTTCAGATGGGGGAGTCGTGGCGCCTATCAAAGAGAAGGCTAGGCAGACCGGGAAGCAGAAGGTAGGCCGGTCCTAGGGTTAGGGCGACCAAGGAACGCCCGCATGGGTAAAACTTGGTTTAGATTACGAGGTGTGGAGGGACCGAGTTGCTAGGGGTACTTGCCTGAACTGTGGCAACTACCGCCACACGTCCAGGACTTGTCGAGGCAAGAAGGTCACTACGAAGGTAGGCACTCCAACGCCCACCCACTACGAAGGTAGGCACTCCAACGATGGTGGGCTTATCTTCGACCCCTGGCGGTGATTTTGTGAGCACTTCGCAAGGAAACACCTCGGGTCAGTAGGAGTGTTAGCCGCTCTACTCGTGCTGAAGTGGTAACGTTGTCTTCCCCACTTCAGGCGTTGGCCAAGGCTAGTGACCCATCCATCGCCCCGCAGACACATCCAAACCCACCGATGCTCTGTTCGAGAGATGTGTTTGACTCCCCAAAAGAGTTACAGACTGAGTGGTCAGGGAAGGACCCTAGAGACTCTTGGGCGATGACTAGTAAAGGTCCTAGGGGTGAAGATTTCGTGGTAGAGGTTGATGTAGATGGCCGCAAAGTGGGTGCCTTCGCAGACATAGGCTCTACACGCAACGTCATCAATCGGGCTTGTGTGGATAGGCTGCGCTTAGGGAACCAAGTGCAGCGGCTTAGCAGATCTACAGCATCAACGCTAGCCAACAAGCACCGCATGGTTGTACAAAACTATGTCAAGGACGTAGTCTGCACCTTCTCCTATGGAGGAGGGGAATTGAGATACAAAATCGCATTCCTTGTCAGCGACGAACTGCCATTTGACATGCTACATACTACCTTGAGGCCGCTCAACCTCAGTTCGATTGGGATGGAAAGGCAATGGTCCACAAGTTGCCCAACGACAGAACCGGTAGACTGCAGAAGTTCAAAGCTACCAGTCTAGTGGATTCAAGTGATAGACATGTATGACTATCAACTTGACCCAATCAAGGGAGAGTGCAACAAGGTGGCTGATGCGCTGTCGCGTAAGGCAGATTATCTGGGCGCGCTAGTAACCGAGTTTGGCATATCGGACGATGTAACTCGATCCTTGGTGGAGGCCTATCAGCAAGATCCAATAATGTATGACATCATTCATAAATTCCAGGCGAAAGATAAGGGAACTTCCAACGAATTTACGATGGTAGATGGCTTGTTGTTTCTTGAGAAGTCAGGGAATAAAAGACTATTGTGTCCTAGATAGAGAGTCTCTTCATAGTTTGTTTTTAGGAGAGTGTCATGATGCAACTGGTCATTTCGGCTATAAAAAGACGTGGGCTAACTGAAACCTGCCAGGTTTGCCAACGAGATAAACCTAGGACTCAGGCTCCGCGTGGGTTTATCAAGCCCTTGCCGATTCCTGAAGGTCCTGGTCGGAGTGTGTCCATGGACTTCATGGATACTCTTGTGACCAGCAGGTCTGGGAAAAGACACATCTTCGTTATAGTAGACCGTTTTTCCAAGTATGCAAGACTAATCGCTATGCCAGAGACTGCTAAAACTGACTACATCATCAGATTGTTTATGGATAACTGGGTACGAGACTTTGGCTTGCCCAAGTCTATCGTCAGCGACTGAGATGCTCGCTTCACAAGCGAATTGTGGCAAAACACGGCCCAACAGATGGGAACCATACTATAAATGACGTCAGGGAATCACACTGAGTAAAACGAACAGGCGAAACAGATGAACAAAGTAGTGGAGCACCTACTCAGGCATTACATTAAGCCAAGTCAAGATGACTGGGACGAGAAATTGCCTCTCGTCGCCAGCCTGTACAATAACGTTGTGCACAACACCACATGAATGACTCCCAACCAACTACATCCTGGTTGGAAGACTCGGACCGCCTTAGATTTCCTACTACCAGAACTCAGCCATTTGCACCACCTGGCAGCATAGAGTTCGTTGTCAAGTATGCACAAATGTTGCAACAGGTTGTAGACCACATTAAGAAAGCTCAAGATGCCATGGTGGCATCTAAGAACAAGCACAGACGACCATCTCAGTTTCAGGTAGGAGAACGGGTCTGGGTCAAATCATCTGAACTGGGACAGGAATTGGGAATCTCTAGAAAGTTAATGCCACAATACTTCGGTCCGTGGGAGGTCCTAGACATAGTGGGGATCAGATAGACGGACCTTCTTATGTGATTCACATCCCACCTCACTTACGTACACACCCAATTTTTCACGCTTCAAAGATGGCACCTTTCGCAGAGACCGCACAGTTTCCCTCCAGACGGTCAATGCTGCCCCCAACCATGGATGGTGAAGTCGACATCGACAGAATCGTGGAGCATCGAATGATGCCAGTGCCTAAACCGTCGGGTAGACGCCGCCCTCCCAAGCCAAGAATGCAATATCGTGTCAGATTCAAACACCAACAAAGATCGGTGGTTCACCAAAGAAGAACTCTTGCGAACAACACCTCAAGTGATTGCAGGCTATGAGAGAGAACTCAAGGGAAGGATGCCCGTAAATTAGAAGACTTCTCAGAGGAATGCAAGGATCTGGGTCCTCGGCAGGCCTAAGGCGCCCCTGTTACAGATATGCCCGCGCTAAGTGAAGGCGGGCCTAACAAATCTCAAGAGGCCCATTGCTGTCAATTTTGTATTTGGGGTCTAGGCAGTTGTGACGCGCCAGTCGGTTCAGGGAAACACAGGCCAAGCAACAAAGATATTCCACGGCCTTCCATGCCTTTCCGAAAATGCAAGCCCTGCGCAAGAATCACTGCCTCATACACAGACAGTTGGGAGGCCCAACCGAACAAGGCCCACCAACGACAACAGAGGCACATCCTCCTGGGGCCTACCGAAAGCTTATGGGCAGAGGCCCAGGCCACTCAGGCTACTGGATAATGCAGGCTCTTTCCATATAGGAGAGAGCTTGTTGTCTGGGCTCTCATTTTGGCACTTGCCAGATGATGCGGCTGCGCTGCTGGAGCAATTGCTCGCAGGATGTTGAGCGCTAAGGGCAAGGTGCTGCGCACATGCGGTCGTGCAGGAAGCAGGGCGCTGTTGAGGGCAGCGCCATAGCCCAGCCTCCATAGCTGGCTGGGCTTGGACTACAGTGAGGCGCATAGGTGGTCTTCGGGTTTCTAGAGGGAAGACGTGGGTGTAAGTCTTTCATACTCTTGGCCCACTAGAGGGAAGACGTGGGATCTTCGGAGGTGGACACTCAGAACTGCACTCGGAACCTGGTGCAAGCATATCGGACTGCATAGGTGCAACCAAAACAACAGGATTTGAAGTAGAACCATTTAGACTAGAAGTAGATTCAGTAGACGTAAAAGTAATTGCGTTGGAAGTAGAAACAACATGCAATGTAGAACCATTATGTACAATAAAAATAGAAGGCAAATGAGCAGGCCTCACAAAGGCGATATACATTTGCTCATAATCTTTGCACATGCGCGACTTCTTGCAGAATTTCATTGCGTTCAAAAAGTCACTTGGGACTTGCGCGGTTCGTCCAAGAGGACGGGATGCTCGATCCCCATTGCATCTTTGACCATGAACTGTGAGTCCTTCCACATGGTTCTTTCGCATTGGGCCTGCAACCAGCCTAAGCCAATAACTACTTTGAAGGGGTACTTATTAAGGACATAGAAGTTCAACTCATGTGTGATTGTGTGGTCTGCATCAAAGGTAGTGCGCACACCTTTGAACGCATGCGTACATATGACAACCTCTTGGTTGCCCGCTTGGATCCGACAAGGATTCTGCAAAGCCGCTTGCTTCATTCCCAAGCGTGCCTTACGAATGTCGTGTGGTGAGAAGTTGTTGGAGGTTGGGCCACAATCAGCCAACGCGCGGATGCATCGGCCATTCACGCGAAGCTTGAAGAAGATCAACTTCGTTCTCCCTTGTGCACGTTCTTGCTTCATTTGAGCCAAGCACAACAAGAGAGCATGAAAGTCAATCTCTTCCACTTCCAACCAAGACTCCTTGAAGAGATATGCAGTTTCTCCGCCTTGGAATCATCATCAAATGGGGTCTCAAGAGAGGATTGTTGAGTGGGATCAGAGTCCGTAGAAGGACCTGCACTTACTTGTTCATCCTCTCCATCCGTTGAGTGTGCTGATAATATCTCTACCCCCTTTGCTGGTTTCCCTGCTGCAATATGGAACATTGTTGGACTCAATGTCCCGGTTTGGTGCAATGCTGGCAAACCCCTTTCTTTATCTTGTGTTTCCACCGACTTTCACTAATTTGGAGATCTACCCATGGTTTTGTGGCATGATCCTCCGGTTTGGGTGGAATCTTTGCTCCTTTGGGGAGGTGAATGGTGTTAGTATTGTTCTTCACTGAGTTCCTCGCCCCTTACTCTTGAAGCCAACCTTTTCAAAGGCATTCATTGCTTCATCATCGTCTGCAGTTTCAGACTCGTAAGCCGAAGAACACGCCAGGTCAGCATCTTGCTCTTGATCGTCACCAAGGGTAGAGCCATCTGCACCAGCCTGATCATCGAACTCCAGCAGGAAGTGTGACACAAACGGCTTCTGCCTCCATGTCGTCTGCGACCAAAGGTCTTCTTGACGCTACCTTCTGCGTGGGAAAGGTCTTGTGCCTCTAGCCTGACTACGTCCTTCATAAGGGAAAGCCGGTCTGTGTATTCGTAAAGTCCTAGCCCAAGGCGATTAGTAATGGTCAAGGGTATCTTGTCTTTGACAATATCTATACATGATGGTGTTGTCATCTCCAAGCCGGGTGTGGCAAAGAGATTGTTGAGATGTGTCATCAGGTCTTTCATACTCTTGGCCCACTTGCTGCGTTTGACATAGTCAAGCCGGTATCTTGCTCTTGCTGCAGCATGCGGATCTTGATAGCGTTTGATGAAGGGTTCCTCGAGTGCAATGATCTCAGTGGCCTTTAACCACTTGTTTATGTCCAGTCTGGCATATCCGGCCTGTATGGCTTGGGCCTCGACCCAGCTCCGTACTTCGGGCATGACATTGTTCCCACGACAACCCGATTGAGTAACAGGGGGAGTTCCCAAAATGTCGAAGTATAGTCGCATAGCCGCGAGCCAAGACATGACATCGTCCTTCCCGTCGTATTTGGGCGGTAACAGGGCCGCCTTCTTATCCACATAGGGAAAGCCATTACTAGGACCAGGATCTGCAGGAACTGGAACTGGGGCTGCACCAGTTGCAGAGCTCCCTGCGCTGCTACTTGTGCAGCAGCAGTGGAAGGTGCACCTGTTGCAGGTCCCATATTCATCAAGCTCAAGGATGAAGAAGAGAAAAGAGGGGCATAGGTGGTAGACAAAGCAACAGAATTCGATGCATTTAGCACAAGTGGGGGGTTAAGATTAGCCTGATGCAGATCTGCAATTCTCTGCAGTTGGTCACTGTGAGCCTTCTCTATCCAATCTATGGTTTCCCGCAGATCTTTTACCTGATCAAACAGTTGGGAAACCAAGCCGGGGAGAGGGTTCATCATGGGCAGTCGATTATTCCTCGCACGTAGGCGACTACGTGCGGCTCTTATCTCATCATCCGGTAAGGCGGGAACAATTTTGAACACATCCTCATGGCCCTGTATAGTGGCCTTCCTCCTTCCTTTCGAAGCCTCTTCCTCCAACTTTGCCTCCTTTTTCATTGCACTCTCATAGAGGGCCTTAAAAAGCGGCTTACCCTCTGCGTTTGCGCCATCCATTTGTGCCTTCAGACTCACTGAAGCTTTTGCTCCTGCTGCTGCCATGTTAATCCTACTGAAGCTTTCAACATGCAAGTCAAAAAAGGTCTAGGCAGGTCTCTCAAAAGTAATCTCTGCCTTTATCTTCGGACGAACACTCCATTCACCATTTCTGACACCCTCAAGAGAGACGCTCAGTACTCTCTCTCTCTCTCCTTGCCCTCTCTTTTGTCTGTGATCGTGTCGGTACAGTCATTTGTCAACCCAATGAAAGAAATAGTTTAAAAGCAATTAGAAGAGAACGTAGAACTCCTAGCTGGAGCGGCAATTCATTTGGACTGGAGAGAAGACAAAAATAAAATAAAAAAATAATAAAATAAAAAATAATCAGAGAGATCTGATTCAACAACACATTTGATTCAGCAACACAGTCTGGTCCGACTAAGTATGAGATCCCCTGAAGCCTAGTTGGACTCAGTCCCGTAAAAGGGCAGCAAATCAAATTCAAAGTGTGCTACACAATGCAAGAGAGAATTGAGTGGTGTCTAAGGTTCGAGTCGCGCGGTGGACCATACGGTGAAGTATGTGAAACGTCTCAACTGAGATCCCCTCAGCAGCGAGTGTCCTGGTCCGAAAGCATGAAGTCCGAGTCTCAACCAGCTAGAGCAAGGTGAGTATCGTCAGATTTGGGCCTAAGAGGGCCTCCTTGTTTGGGCCCAATCCCACTGGGTCCAAAAAGGTCCCAGCTGAGTCAAGACTGGGTCCCAACCAACAAGAGTTCCACAAAGACCTACTTTTTGTCCCTAACGTACTAAAAGAAGAACAACTCCAGAAAGAACCTACAGACTACAGCCGTTCAAAATAAAATAAATATTGTAGAAAGATATGGCATTGTGCACAAGATACTCCATCCATTCACTCATTAGGTGAGAAAGCAGTTCACACACTTCAACACAAGATCAAGACTAAAGAGGATGGCAGAAGAACCCAGGATACCCCAACAGGCAGTCAATTCCATGCACACACACATGGTCACCCTTGTGGCACGACACTTACCTGAGTGGTCGGGCTCTTGGCATGAAGTGCCCCCCCCCTCACATAGTCCTCCTGACCCAATTAGCATCCTCTACACTAGTATCCTATCTTCTAGGAGGGTCGACATCTACCTCAAAGTACAGTACCCCTTGTCTTCCTTGCAGTCCAGATTCCAGTTGTACGTGCCCTTCACTGCCGTCTCTCTCAAATTGCATCACGAAGTCCCACCTTGTGTCTCGCCACCACACACACACTCCAGCAACGTGGCCAGGTTTATTGTTCACCCTACACGCCCCTGCCAGGTGGGAGCAGCTTCCCTTTCTCCACGCCCCCCACTTAACCCTAACTTCCTGCCCTAACCCTAACAGGTAAGCCCTAACCAGTTAGGTTGGGTTATGGCGGCAAAGTCAACTCTCGCCAGCAAGTAGAATCCGCTCTGATACCAATGTTACGATCCTGGCCAATTTCAAAGTACACATTCATGAGAAAGTACAATGTCGTCCAATTGCAAAAAGAAATGAATGAACTTGAGAGGAGAGAGAGGGAAAGAAGAAGAAGAAGATGAAAGAAAGAAGAAGAAGAAGATGTACACCAGCATAGACCAATGATAGTTTCGTCCTTCCAGCCAACCTCTTTCCTCCTTTTCTCCTCCCCTCTTATTCAAACAATGAATAACAATGAAAATGTTCAATGGCTGAACCAGAATCAATGTCCGAATCCCTCTTCTACTGCAGGCACAACATGAGGTCCACCATAACCATGGCCACCCTTCTTCTTCCTCTTAACGTAGTCCAGGGCTATCGCGGACTACTACGGCCTCGCCGTGCTGTGAAAAGAACAACACAAACCAGCTATACTCACTGCTGTTCAAGCCAACGCCTGACTCTGCGTTGAAGCCTTCTTGGTGCGGCGCAACCCCGATTGGGGCCTTCCAGATGTAGCGCCTAACAACGTGATGAAGATGGTGCCCACCATAGACAGGTAGGTACCTCCCCACTCTCCCTCCTAGCGCCTTTCTTCCTCCTCCTCCTACCGGTAGAGCTCCAGCATAGCCGGTGGGAGCTCCCGGTCTCCTTCCTCTTAGTAGTGCTGTAGTGCCCAGCGTTCCTCCAACCAACGCTCCAGGCAGTGTGTCATCAAACTTGCACACGGAAGAATGAGGAGGAGCACTTTGCTCCTCCTGGAGATATAGCGGCCTGCTTGCCTCTTGGGCGGTGACTTCCTAGGCCGCGCGGCCTCCAAGCAACAGGTACCTCCTCCCTTTCGGAGGGAAACATCATTGCAGACTCTGATATTGCCCCTACAGGCCTTAGACTCCGACTGGTTGGACTGATACTCGCCTAGACCTCGCCTACAACTACTGGGCCTCCAAAAATGCCAACTTTTGTCTTCCTCTGCTCGGCCTAGAGTACCCGGCACATCTACTTGGTGTGGTACCAGCCTACCTGCTACTTGAGTGTTTTCCTGCTGCTCTAAGTGTCGCGGGCCTCTTGCCCCGCACTTGAGTGTTTTCTCCCACTGCAACCCTCAATGTCACGGCCACAGGAAAGTACTGTCCATAAGGGCCTCCCAAGCAAGCAAGTACTCTTGCGGGTCACACACATACTCAGGTCGACAAGCACTCAGACAGGCACGCAGGTCACCAAGCACGCACACACACACACACAGACTTAGAAAACTCAGCAGAATGCGGGAATCTCAGCAAGGCATCCATTCCATCGGCAGAACTCAGAAATCAGCAGTGTTCTCAGTCTGTGTTATGGCGGGTTATTACATAATGGTAAATCGAAGCATCTTTCAGAATTGGTCAACCGCCCAGACAATAGATAGCGCTCGATCGTACGCTGATCCCTTCCCCAATCCAATTAATTAAATGAAATTATTAAATGAAATTATTCATTCAACTAAATTACTTTGTGGGTACTACGGATCCTCTGCAATCCACCTTTATCGGTGGACTTCACCGGTATTACCTAAAGGCTGTGTTGTAACGAGTTCTCGTTTCGCCCAAAAAGGACCGCTCTTCGAGCGGCCTCATCTCGTATTTGATCTTTGGACTTAAGTTTTTGAAATCATGTTTAGGGAAGGAGTACCACTCGGTAGGGATAAGGATGTGCCTAGATGACAATGACAAACAGCATGACTACACCCATGCATCAAGAAATACAATGACTAGAACAAAAATGACCAGAAAAAACGTAGTGATGTGCTGGGTGGCTCTACCCATGTAGCTCAGAGGATGGCATAGGTTGGACCCCTTAGCCAGAAGGGGAGCCATTTGAAACTGCCTGTAATAGCTAGGGTCACTGGGGTGCCCGAGTACCAAGGGGGTACATACGGGTTAGCTCATGTGGTAGGTACATCAATTATTACACCTGGTGTCTGAAGTACCCAGGCGACAAGGCTCATCTGGCATGGCTTCAACCAGGGCTGGATGGACCATCTACCTACAGCTGGTGCCTGTGGCTGATGTCTGATAGATCCATGCAGGGTCCACAATATATCTCACGATGGGGTAGTAGGGGATGCACTAGGAAACCAAGCAAGGACAGACATGCAGGAGGGCCCTCACAAGTTTGAAAAACAAGAAGAGGAAGTATATCTCTAATACCCTGAATTCCAAACAGATAATGAGGACATGGATTTTCAACTAATGGCTCCCTCCGCGGGATAGCCCTCCTGGCATTGGCAGTCCGGAGTGTAGTGCAGAAGCAGAGAGTGCACTAGAACGAGCAACTGCCCTCAGTCGACGTACCTATTCTGCAACAAGGTTGTTGTGCATGCATCAGTAGCTGAGTGGGGATATGCCTCGCCAAAAGTGGTGACAGCCCCTTGGGGACTGGGAAAGCTTTGCCCTGTTGGCCCTATCTTCTCGTTGGGCTAGGCAGGAGGTAAGCTGACGCATCTGGTCAGAGCCGTGAGCTCTCCCAAAACTGTCTGTAAGCCCACAATGTAAGCCCACAGATAGCCCCAGTACATGGGCCTCATTGAAGAGGAAAAGCATTGACAGAACTTCAATGCGGCAAACAGAGAGATTTCTTACCTATTTTTGCAGCGATGCTACTCTCAAAGTGTGCATCCGAGAAATCACTGTTGAAACACAGACAAAACCGAAGGCTGAGGGAAAATAACAACTCCGTCAGAAAACCTTCGAACCCCTATGAGCAAACAGTCCTCTTCCTCCTCCTTACAACTCCCCTCTTTTTGACTTCCAAAAACTTTTTTAAGAAACAAGGTTCAGGTTCAATGATGTGCATGTTGTGCCAGTCCTGGGCTCAACAGAGAGATCCTGTACATTTCCCACTATTTGGACTCACCAAACGAGCAGCTTCCATGAAGTGAGGTACCTAATGGACCCTCGGCCACAGGCCTGGATTCATCAAAAGATCACCGGGGTAGAGGTGATTTAAAGACCTAGCACTGGTCCGTTGTATATCTTGATTTTCACCTTGATTAAAAACAGCTGTTTTACAAACTTTCGATTCATGTTGCTCTCGAACCCTACCCTGCTGCTGCCACTAGGCCCACTACAGGTCTCGTCAAGTTCGGCCCCAAGTCATGCGAGTGCTTTTTCCCCTCACTGACTCTCTTCATCCAGACTTACACAACCAATCAGACCTTGTGGTGAGACACTGGTGGAAGGTCGGATAGGATCTTCCCCCCCTCCCTCCGCTCTCTCTCTCTCTCTCTCTCTCTCTCTCTCTCTCTCTCTCTCTCTCTCTCTCTCTCTCTCTCTC
>BFEA01000111.1:1027626-1039751 GCA_003427395.1 Chara braunii | reverse complement strand
AGAGAGAGAGAGAGAGAGAGAGAGAGAGAGAGAGAGAGAGAGAGAGAAAGAGAGAGAGAGAGTCATCCTCACAATTTGCTTGAGGAGGTCATTGATGGCCAATGGAAAGACACACACACACACACACAGAGGGGTGCCAGGGGGGAGAGAGAGAGAGGTAGGGGAGAAAGAGAGTGAAGAGCTTCATAAATTGCTTCAGGACGTCAATGGAGGCAAGTGGAAATGATAGGAGGGGGATTGCATGACTGTGCTGCCACATATATCAGGTGTGTGGTATCGAGGACATAAACACTCTGAAATGACCATATGGTTTGGCCAAAAGGATTTGCGTGTGGTTTAGTTGGAAAACGAAGAGGGATTGGATGACTCTGAAACTGTACGTATGAAGGACAATTAGAGAAAGCCAAAGCAGTCCAAGACTCCAAACTGACCAAGAAAAGGTTAACCAATCCCCCCGAGTTTTCTGTGCTTTCTAACCTAAACTTACAGGAAATACAGAAAACCTTTTTCAAGCAAACTAATCACCCATGCGGAGAAATTCCACAATACACAACAGCTGTGAAAAGACACCAAAAAGTTCCAAAGAACACCCAGAAAAGCAGCACAAGTACCCGTTCACACGAGATATCAGCTTCTCTGAAATTTTCAGTTTCTTCATCTTTTTCAAAATCGCCCAAGAAATCTACTTCCCAGCCTCCAATGTCTTTCAAACTTGACACACACAAATCCCGAACCAACCCTAAACGGGACAAGAAAAACTGGAGGAAAAAAAAAAAAAGAGAATGTGAAATCCCCCTAAAAGTTGAGGTGCATGCCAAAAATTACCAAAATACCCCTAAAAGATGTCCGTAGAGCAGAATACTCCTCTAACATTTCTAAAGTTTGCGAAATGCCCTTTTGGATTTAAATCTTTGCGTTATACCCTTGTCATCAGGCTGTCAGGGGGTTGCCAAGTTTGTGTTTTACCCTTCTCAGGGGCAGAACGCAAACTTGAGCAACCCCCAGAGAGAGGTAGAACACAAACATTTAAATCTAAAAGGGCACCATGGAGGGGTATTTCAGCATATACGTTAACTTTCAGGGGCATTTGGCAAAATTGCCCCCCCCAAAAAAGGGGACCTACCCTTCGAACATGAATTTCAGTGTTTTGGCGGCCAACCCAAGGACCATAAAGGGGGTAGGGGTTCCAGTTCACCACTTGTCACACCCCTCTGCAGTCCTTTCCTCCCTTCCGTGCAAACGATTGCGGACGTGAGGCACGCCTGGTCGCTCCAAAGCTCACATGGATGGCATATGGATGGCACATTGTTACTCCCGAAGCTCACATGGATGGCACATTGTGACTCCACTTGACACCCCTTCCTTCTCTCCCCTCCATGTGAAGCATCTTGCAACCCTCTCAACACTCCTTCCCACTCATCCTGCTTGACATCCTGTCCGGTCCACGAAGTTGTTGAAATATCCAGAAATCCATACGGTGAAAGATTGCAGAGCATTCCGAAAACTTGAAGTAGTATAGTCTCTGAGGATCCTACACAGACATGTGTTGGTTTTCTCCGGATTATCCATTGCATATTGAAATTCATTCAATATAGGTTAGGACTTTCCCGCATGTAGTTAGTAATGAGGTCAGAGATTACTCGTCTGACACGGAGTTTACCACTTTCATCGGCGAACAACCGAACCCTTGGAACCTCGACCTTCCACCATTACTGATGGGGTAAGACTATGCCTTCACCTTCAACTCAGTTCGAACTCTGTGTTGCTTTTCGTATGCAAACACTGCAAAGTATCTTGCTCTGTCTGCGTTGCTCTCCGTCCTTGGCCCTGCCTTGTCTAAAAGGCATCCTACAACCTTCTTCAGCACCGCCAACCCTGCTTCCATTGCATTCACCCCCTGCCCGACATCCCCTTTCCCCCTCTTGTGGGCAAGAATCCTGCAACCCAAATTTCCACTCCCTTTTGCCACCCTGCTTACGTTGGCATTCACCCCCTGCCCTACACCTTTTCCCCCCTGCTTGTGTGAAAAAATCCTCCAAACTCACCTTCTACTTCCCATTCCCCCCTCCCTTCCTGCCCCTTGAGGGTAAAGCATCCTCCTTGACACTCTCCCTCCCACCTAGCCATCCATGCCAAACATGTTGCAAGCCCCTTCGGCACTCCTTATCCCCCCCCACCTTTGCCCGCAAAGTGCTCCAAACCACACACGATAGGATGATATTGTCGGGCCATTGCTTTCACATGATCATCAGAAAGTGTGCACCCCTCTCCATGCGTGTGTTTGCATGGATGAAAGAGATAGGCAGGGGCGCAAGAGAGAGAGAGAGAGAGAGAGAGAGAGAGAGAGAGAGAGAGAGAGAGAGAGAGAGAGAGAGAGAGAGAGAGAGANGAGAGAGAGAGAGAGAGAGAGAGAGAGAGAGAGAGAGAGAGAGAGAGAGAGAGAGAGAGAGAGAGAGAGAGAGAGAGAGAGAGAGAGGACAGGAGAGGGGGCTAGGTTGTTTGGGTCTCAGATCTATTTTGGTTTAAGTGCATGTCTATATGTGTCCATCAGCATTGACGCCGTGACTGAACAAGTCCAATCCAGTTGTGCATGCCGCCTGCAAGTTCCACAAATCTGAGACCATGTGACGTCTGGGGCCCGCATTTTATTCAAATCCCAGCCAGTCTTTTCAAGCCACTTGTGCCCATGCATTTCAAAGCTTTACCAGTGCAATCCCACTCCCTGTTTCCTGTTAGCAAAGTCACAACGGGTCACCACGTTTTTTCACTTCCCTTTTCTTATCTTGAACTATGCATTTCTAATCAGACAAGCACTGCGTACTCAATTCAACCCAGAGAGCATACGGTGGAACCGGTGAACCATTTGAATCTCTTTTCGAATGGGGCAGAGGGCTCGTAGTACCTAACACACCTCGCACCTAACGTAATGGTGGTTTACAAATTTTCTCAGGACCAAGCAGCAAAATCGCCAGCTCAACAGGTAGAATGCCTTCAAAACCGGTTCGCCGTGCTGGATATATCCATGACCCATGACGAAATTCTGTACCAACAGTAAACCCTTGAGGATGTGAACAGAGTCATCAAACTCATAAGAGGTGCTTTTCTGTTCTCTTCTGGAAATTGCCGTCAATACCTCGGACCTGCACTACTCACCAAAGGTGTCGAGTGGTGAGTGCAACTTCCGCTAGACGACGTAAATATACCGATGCCTTCTTTTGTTCCTCGCCCATTTATGGAGTTGGGAGAGTGAGGATCATCAGTCTATGGAAATCTACGAAGCATCAGTTGGACCAACCTTTTTTCTTCTTTTTTTTGGGTCCCTTCAACTCCCTTGTGTTATTTGGTTTTGTGATATGGAATTTCGGTTGGCCCCTTACGTGGGTAATAACCTGCAAAATTGCAGGCCGTGAAAGCTGTGCTTTCCTGAGTTTTCACATCTGTTCAGTGTGGCTGCTTGCTGTCTGGGTCTGAATGTCCTGTGTCTGTGTGCGTGTCCGAGTGCCTGTGTGCGTGCATGCGGCTGAGTGTGCAGTTTGTGCATGTTTTGGCGCACTGGGCCACTGGCCTGGTACCAACCCTGTGCCGTGCGTGGATTTGTTCAGCGGGCAGCTTAGAGGGGGAGAGTAGGCCCGCGGTAGGCAAAAACAAGTAGCAGCGAGCAGCGGGCAGAAAAGGACAAAAAGGTAGTACGTCCGTGTAGGCCAAAGTAGTGATTTAGAGGTCCGGTAGGCTTAGGGGGAGGACCAAGAAAGGTACCAGCCTGGTTAGAGCCTGAATCTAGAGTCTGCAGGGGAACATATCAGACTGCAAGGATGTTCCCGGCAACTTCCTGCCAAAATGGGCAGGGGAACCCGTAGGCCGAGAGGCCAGGTAGCTGGGAAGTACCCAAGGGCAAGTGCAGCGGCCAGTATTTGAGAAGAGGCAGCGCTGCACTCCACCTCATTCTTCGCTCGGAGCAAGCCGTGAGGTTGCTTGAGCGTTCACCCAGCCCGGTGTGGTGCTGGGCAGTGAAGGGAGGCCAAGCTAGCCCACATGTTGGCTATGGTGGAGAAGCCAAGGCTAGGGAGGAGGAAGACGGCAGAGGAGTGAAGAGGAAGAAGGAGAAAGAGAGTGAAGTAGGAAGCTTATCTTGGCTATGATGGACGGCATCTTCATCTCCTTGGTTGGCACTGCATCGGGAAGGCCCCTGGATGGGGTAACGAAGTGAGGAAGACTCCGCAGGGTGATGTAGGCTGGGTGGTGGACGTGGAAGGGCCAGGAAAGCTTTGCATTGTCCTCTAAACGTCCGGGCCAGGTTTTGATGCTGCTGCCATAGGCGGATGCTCAACCAAGTAGCAGTAGGAGGTGTAGGGGGTCAAAGGTGACTTCTTGTGATGCCGGTAGTGAAGGGGAGATTCAGGCATCAATTCTGGTTCATTCATTCATTCATTGTATTTGTTATTATTATTTTTAAAAGATGCTGAGAGAGATGATGGGGATGAGAGATGGTGGCAAGTCGAGGGAGGAGCAACACTGGTTCAACCTTATGTTCTTCTTCTTCTTCTTCTTCTTCTGCTTCTGCTTCTGCTTCTGCTTCTGATTCTGATTCTGCTTCTGCTTCTTCCATTCTCCGTCCTTCTTCTTCCCTTGCCTATTTCTCTTTCCAACCTCTTTCATTTCAGTTGCAATGGAATGCCATTGTCTCTTTCTGAATTTTGCACTGTGCTATCTTCAGGGGCATAGCATGTGTTTATGTGATATGGAATCTCCGTACGACACTCAACCTGCGGATAACTCGAGTGCTGTCAAGGTGTAGTCAAACTTGTCACAGCTGCTTTTCCAGTCTTTCTAGAAAGCCTCTCCAAAAAGGAGTGCTTGTGAATCTTTTGTAGAATTTTTGCTGGAATGTTTGTTAGTGTTGGTTGGACCCTTAGTGTTTCTGCTTTTGCAATTTGACCGGCAAACTGTTTGCTGCGGGTTCAGATTTGTTGTCCCTGATTTTTGTTTTCCTTTGTCTTAGGGCCTTAGGCTCATCATTAGTCACACTGCGTGATCTTCATTGCAACAGGTGGAGCACTCGATGGGCTGAGGGTGGCCCAGAGGGTGACAGACCCCAAGGAAACTCCGAACACTTGCAACTCAGAATTGTGCAGATAAACTAAGCTGGGTGCTACGTTCCGAAGTCGAAAGGGAAAAAGCCCAGATCACCCGCCATTGCATTCTGACAAGGTCCTCTGTAATATTTGACAAAGAACACTGTCATTCGCCATCATATCTGAGATATAATGGGCAGTCAGTCGCTAACTGCTCTAATGCACGTCCTCGCAGGCAAAGGAGAGAGAGAGAGTCTGAGAGACACTTCGGAGGCACTAGTTTTCTGCATACGGCACTCTGCACTCTGTTGAAGATTTTGGAACATGAGACTGGAAGCTGTTGCCGCTCAACTGCCCACACCTGTCTTTTCTCCTAGCTGTCTTCTTTGAAACTATGCCGAGTTGATTCACAACTTGTCCAAAGGAACATTCTCATTGTTGGCGACTAACCATCCACCGGGATTCCACCCCCATCGACCATATCAAATATGCTGACAGCTCTGGCGACAGTCAGGCGACTGTAATCCAATGCCAGTGCTGGCAGTGCTGGCCTGATGATGGACATCATTACAAGGAGGTGGCCACAAAAGGCACCGTGACCACTTCGCCAAAAACGATATGGAATCGCAGCCAAGGATCCCGTCGATCAGATTACATGAACAAGACCATGCCTTCCTCATCAGCTAGAAGTGTGGTCCATATGTCCTCGTCACACGTAAGAGAGACACTGCAAAGTATATGTGCAAGTGTGTGAGTATACATCAATGCCATGTAGCAGTCAAAACCTTTGCCAATCAGGAGACGACTTAGTTCACTTGAACAGCGCACGCAGGCTAGGCTCTCTCACCTTCAAGCCTTAGGAGAAGATGAGATGGAACAGATTTCCCATTGATCTTCCTCAGTTTGGAATCATCCACTTCTCTAGCAACTTCCTCTGCGAGTTCTCCCAGAGCCTGTGCACGGTCATTTGCAACAATTCAATCACCACCAGTCAGCATTCATCCACCTGGTGTTGCGATATGAAGACAACAGCTACTGTCTTCCCCGAAATGCATCATCAGCCAAACCCTAAATGTCTATTTGGAGCGATTTTCAGGCGTCGTACAGTAGTAATGGCCCCATGGTCTACTCGTGGAAAGATGCTGGAACCGCCACCACATATTCACTGCACAAAGCCCATGCAAACCTCAGGAAGTTTCAGAAAAGGAAGTGAAAGGGTGTTACATAACCAACGGGATTCATTCTGTGCAATATGTCCCAAGCACAAGGTTCACTTTGTGGTTGTGATGTGCACTTGATTGACTCCTTGCTCTTGTTCCTCAATCTAGAATCAAAGCATGTTTGACAAACGGGCCAACTAAATGATTAGGACGAAGACGAAGACGAAGACGAAGACGAAGACGAAGAAAAGTACGACGAAGACGACAACGATGACAACAAGGACTAGGACGAGGACAAGAACGAGGACGAGGATGAAGACGAAGAAAGAGACCTTCCAGACCCCTCCCGGGCATTCCTTTGGTTCTTGATTGACACAGAGCACCTTGCTTAGGACTTGTAGGATCGCATATTGTGGTTCTCACACACGCCCGAACTTTCTGCAGGGAGGGTGATCCACATCTTGGTGGTTTTCGCAGGTACTTCATAGTCCGCTGTTGCAGATAGTGTGTTTGCTGTGTCTCGCAACCCAGTCTGCGTACGAGGATCGGGTAGTGGTACTACTCAGGCCCTGCCTGTTTGGGCCTGCCAGTAGTACTGGCCAGTGGGACCAGGCCCTCCGCCTGGCCCCACCACCCAGTACCGGGCTGCAGGCTCTGCCTACCCGCCAGGGTCTAGTCCTAGCTCACCTATATTCTTGGACTTTTTCATTCATTCAGTTATGGGGCTGCTTGCTTCGTCTCTTCTTCGTGTTGGCGTAGTGTCAATGGTCGCTGCTTGCTTTGTCTCTTCTTCGTGTTCGTGTTGGAGTGTGGTCAATGGTGCCTTGTGGGATGCCCATCCCACCATGCTCACTCTCACCATCACCCCCTTGAGTGGTCCCGCGCCACACACCACTATCTGCCACCACAATGGACCCTATCCAAACCCTTCTCCGGCCCCGGGCGGGGAGGGGAGAGAGAGAGAGAGAGAGAGAGAGAGAGAGAGAGAGAGAGAGAGAGAGAGAGAGAGAGAGAGAGAGAGAGAGAGAGAGAGAGAGAGAGAGAGAGAGAGAACACTACATCTCCACCCCAACTAGCTATCTCGACTATGTCCCAATCATTTGCCATCTACCGGGCTCTACCCTGCCAGTGAGTCACAGCCCCGGGCCCACCCTTTTTCTTATTTCAATTTCCAATTAACGCATTCACATGCTTTAATGCTTGACCAGCAGTTACATGTATGTGCCAGCCAGCCAAGGCCCACTATGAGGATCTGGTGGCGATAGGCGAGGCAGATGCTACCATCACTGCTGTTTTCCCAGCTGCACAAGTAGAAATGGTGAGCCTGGACATGGCACTGTGTGCACTGTGCTAGACAATGTGCACCTGGGATATCAGGCTGCAGTCAGGGTTATCAAAGTCCAATTCATCAGGACCAAATTCCAACTACCTCAGAAGATCCTGAATGTCTGGATCAAAGCCTAGGTGCGAAGTGAAATCCCTCACCCACCCCTAACGCAACAGCATCAGAGTTATAATTCAACTGATTCAAACAGGGACTTACACTTTCAAATTGCAATCTGCTGACCAATAGTTGTAAATTGTAATTGTTTAGTGTTTAATATTTACCACTCAGCCACGCGTGACACACAGAGAAAATTATGCCCCTGTAACAGAGAAGAAGAACAGACAGGATTTCCTTCGGGACATCCGTTTAAATTGTAGCAATGCACAGAAGATTAGCATGGCCCCTGAGCGAGGATGACACACACAAATTGAGCCATGGTCCAAAAAAAGGAAGAAGAGTTGGTACACCCATGAACTTTTGAGATACAGACCCAAGTTCGAATCCAGATGTACTCAAAAGTCTCAAAGTAATGCGGAATAACATGGGGCCGGTCAGTTGAATGGTGATATTTCAAGGTGATCGCCCTTTTAAGAAAAAAAGGAGAAGAAGAAGAAGAAGAGGAACAACAAAAACAACAACAACAACAACAACAACACGCAAGCAAGAAGAAGAAGAAGAAGAAGAAGAAGAAGAAGAAGAAGAAGAAGAAGAAGAAGAAGAAGAAGAAGAAAGAAGCAAGAGGCAAAGTACAGACAGGACATACCATCAGTTCTTGCTCCACTGCTGCCAGCTCCAACTTGCATTCATTAACTGCTTTGTCTCGTGTCTCGATCTGCCAAAGTACAAGAATTGTCAGCTACCACAGCTATCCCTACCAAATGATCCCATCAACAACATATGTCACCACTTGTGGGTCACCTCTTTCTGCAACATGCACAATTGACCACCACTCAGACAAAACTTCCACAGCCATCATATCACATACAGCACTACCTGCAATGTCACCAAATGGCACGAGCACCTACTGTGAACTGCTAAACAACCTCACAACCTCAGAAGCTGGTTCGGTAGTTCTCCTGCACAAACTTGTTCACACAGTTAGCTGAACATAGAGAAGACATCAGGATTGGATGATCTGAAGCAGCCCACCAATCCTCTTTACCAGTCCATAATGTTAAAAAGCAGGGGCAATATCCCCAAGCAGAGTACAGAAATCCCTCTCTCTCTCTCTCTCTCTCTCTCTCTCTCTCTCTCTCTCTCTCTCTCTCTCTCTCTCACACACACACACACACACACACACACACACACACACACACACACACACACACACACACACACACACAGAGGACAGATGCTGCTACAATGTCTTGCTTTCTTCCACTTGCGGCGCCACCTCCCCCCCGCCTTCGCCTCCTTCCCCGTGCGCTGATGTGATGGTGACACCCACACGCGATGAGCTTCCCCGAGTTCTCGGCGAAAACAGCCCGGTGGTACCATGGCGTGCGCGCTACCCGAGAAGCAAAAGCGCAACAGCAAAAGTTCTCCCGACTCCCCTGCACGCTCCCCTTCGTATCTTGTCCCACCAGGGTTCCTTCGACAACCCTCGAGTCTCCCCTGTTTTTTTCTTTAGTGCTGACAAACATGGTCGATATTGACTTTTACCCCTTCACTCTGAGGTGGTGACTGTACTTGACCCCCTTTCCCTTGTCTTTCGCTGCGCAACGACTCTTCCCGCTTGACTATTGTTGCCTTCTTTCTCCGCTGCCGCCTCTACACGTTCCCCATAAGACCACTCCTCTTGGGTGTTGTCACTAAAGGCGATCATAAGAGATGTTTTTTCTTTTTTCTGGGTGTAAAGCAGCCTCATATTTTCTGCTACAGTTCCCTTTCGAACCCCTGGCCCTTCGTTGGTTATCTTCAAAGTGGTTTCCATAGCCAAGGCCCTTTTTTTTGCAACAACGAAGCAAGGGTATGGATGATTAGATTCCGAATGTTTTCTAGCAAGGACCTGACATACAGGTTCAGAGCTGTTTGGGAACTTTTGGAAGTATAGTTCACCCCTAGAACCTAGATTAACTCTTCAACACTCTTTGCACGAGCCGCTATATTGTCAAACCTGCGGGTCTCCACCATGTTCTTGAGTTCATCTGATGCTTCTACGCAGCAGTAAGATCCCTGAACGGGCTATTAAAGCCACCAGTACGTCAATCATAATTCACACCTAGAACCTAGAGTAGCTCTTCAACCCTCTTTGCAAGAGCATTCTCAAGCCTGTGAGTTCGTCTGATACGTCGGGGCAGCAGCCAGATCCCTGAATGGGTTCTTCAACCCCCAGTACATCGTCCAGGTCAACATGAGAATTGAAATCCAGCCAATCCGGAAATTTTGGAGGCTCGGGGCTACCAGACCGAAATGACTGGTGGCACCAACCAAAAGAAAAGAAAAGTATTGGCCTGGCGTTTCCGCAAAAAAGCTTGGCGTGCAGGGGGAATCCGCCTCGGCCAAAAGAGGCTCAGATAGTAATACTGGTGGTTTCACTAACTCCAAAACTTCCAAAACTTCCACTAAGCTGCACCTCACTCACTACCCCACCATTCAGATTCTTGTCAAGGCCCACCTCTCCCATCTCACTCTTCTGCTGCTTTTGTGCAGCAGAAGACAAAGAAATGTTGCTACCACTACTTGACTTCCTTGAGGATGTCAATTCTACATCTAGAAATCTGGCCATCGGCAATATGCACGAGGCATGCGAATTCGTTTTCTGATAGCCTAAAGGTTAATACGTAGGTAAGCATCAGGTTTCTTTCTTAATGACAAGGCCACCATAGTCATTCTATGCTCAAGACCCTTATAGGACCTCTCTGGTGGTATCATTGCGAAATGCAGCACACCCTCTAATTCTTTTGAGATGTATGCACGGCTTTCAAACGGGCCCCTCCCGGGGCCCACATTGGTTCAGCAGTTGCAGAGTGTGAGTTTGGGGTAGCTTTTTCTTTTTTCTTTTTTCTTTTTTCTTTTTTCTTTTTTGAAACAGAAAAAAATTGACAATACTTAATTGGAAAGAAGGGGCCGGCCACCCCACATAAAGGACGGGTCGGGGAGCATCTGCATTTCTCTAAGTTTGTGTTTGCTGTTGTTCTCAGTCGTTTGTCTGTTCTGAGTTTATTTTGTCTGTTCCAGCTTTGTCTGGTCTGGAAGTGTCATTTCAGCATTTTCGTCCAGAGCGGTATTCCCTCTGGGCCAGCGGCAGTTTTTAGGCCTGGCTCAGGGCATATTCACACTAGCACGTAAAATCGCAATTTTTGCGTTGGCCAGCCAGTTTGCGATTATAGGGCACCGCCTGCTCACACAGCTCTCCCACATCTA
Source organism: Chara braunii (assembly GCA_003427395.1). Taxonomy (NCBI): domain Eukaryota; kingdom Viridiplantae; phylum Streptophyta; class Charophyceae; order Charales; family Characeae; genus Chara; species Chara braunii. Next base: position 1,028,826 of record BFEA01000111.1, on the reverse strand, counting down.
GCACAAAACAGAACAGACACAACCACGACCAGTCATCCAAATCAGACCAAATACTAATTTACGCACCGGAAAGTTACACCGCACGAGGCACAAAAATTTAATGGTGAGCGCAGGAAGAAACCACGGGAAAAAAAATATGTATTTTGCGGGAACCTGCAGAAGTGCCCGAAAAATACGTATACCCATGGCTGCCCAGGCTGCTGACATATACGTACCCAGATACGTGAATTCGCAAAATGCGGCAACTGTGTGGCCCCTAAAGTTATACAATTTTTTGGATTTTGCGATTTTACGTGCTGGTCGCAGCTGGTGTGAGTATGCCCTCACTCAGATTCGGGCTGAACCACGTTTCGGACCAGCCCTGGTTTTGTCCTTTCGTGAGGATACCTCTGATGTTTCAGCAGAGGAGCCCGGACGTCCGGTTGGGACCCAGGCAGGCCGCTTCTGGCCAGGACTCAGGACCAGGATTTGCGCCTGCATCCTGGCCTGTTCATCGGTAGTACGATCCACCGGCCAAAAACACAGGCCAAAGTAGGATCCAGGAGGTGCAGCACTATATATAGCTGGCTCAGCTTCATTCTGGGCATGCAGCATTCAGGAGTCATGCTACTACGCTGCTGGAGCAGCACTGGAGTTTTAAGCTACGCTACCCTAGAGGGATAGGAGGACAGGGAGTGGTCGCCAGGAGATGCTGAGGAAGAGAGGACTCATCTGGGGACTTATGCAATGACTTGCTGTTTTCTGGTCGCCTGTAGCCTCTCTCTGTTGAGGCTGTACTATAGGTAGGACAGATTCGCAATTTTGTTTGGCTGAGGGCTAACCGAGAGACCTACCTGTGACGGAAATTCGTGAGGGACATATCTGCAAATTCGGGAAAATACAGGCCCGGTACTAACCGGATTCCCTACAGCTACCCTAACTGCAGATAGCAGGCCCGGGCTACCCCTAGGACAGACAGGCCTAAGGGCCTATTCTGAATAGACGGTATTATTGAAACAGTTTTCACCTTTGGCAGTAGCCGATGCAGATCCCAGGGGTCGATCCCTTGACCTCAGCTTACCTGTGTACAGTATCTGTACAGTTCCCTGGAGTTGAACCCGTGACCTGCACGATAGCCAGTGGTAAGTAGGTCACCGTAGGTTGTAGGCTGTAGGGAGATTCGAACTGTAGACCTGTAGGGTAGGAGTCCAAGTAGAGTCC
>BFEA01000111.1:982338-996209 GCA_003427395.1 Chara braunii | reverse complement strand
ATCACTTGCAATCGCAGAGGTGGACCAGCCGAGGGTGTTTCTCGTTCGCTGTAGCATAGGGGGTACGCGCGGTAGTACGCCTCTATCGAACACGCACGCGAACCAATATCTTGGGGGGCTAAGGTCCCAAGCACGACTCGTCATCGGGCGACTAGATAGCATCCCACACGCCACACGCACACCACTATAAAAAATACAAAAATAAAAATACACACGCTCACACATATATATATAGAACAACACAAAACACACAAAGCGACAACACTCCTAGTTCCTTAGTAATCATCCTATAACTCTCCGATGCGGAAATCGGATAGGCGTCACGCGCGAGACTTAGTATAAAATCGCGCAGTCGCAGGGCTAACTCATATCGACTCGCAATGCAAGTGTATGCAAGCGGTCGTAGTGATGGCGTACTATGTAGTACTCATACTCATGCGGTCCTCGTTAATCTCGAGGGTCGCATTCGACACTCAAGTATCGGCTGAAACGCGCCTTGAGAGTTAATCTCTCGACGCTCAACGCTGGACAACCGCCAAGGGCGGTTGAGAACCACACCCTCTTCTGCACCCTGCGGAGAGTGGGTGATACACAGGTTCATACCTGTGGTGGCGATCGTCTCTTATGGCCCCGGAGACCAGCTCCATCATCTAGGTCCCGGAGATAAGTTAAGGGGTTTGACTTTGACGGTTGCCACGGACTACAACGTCCCACCATAAAATTTTAAAAAGCAAAGGATAACAGGGGATCTCACTCTTCTCTCAAATACACGATCTGTTTAACATTTACACGCGGTCACAGTAGGTCGCGCGAAACACTCAAGACACATGTATTTACATAATATTATATACATATATACATATATAGGGTTATAAATATGTGACGATCACTTCTCACAATCACAGTGGGGCTCCTCTGAGCCATATATATATGCATGTGAGCGCAAGAAGTCAAATTCAAAGTCTGAATCACCAAACATACCTGCAATCACATCAAGGATTCAACCAGAAGTTTATGCACTACACGGGGTCAACTTCAACCATTCTCTGCACTCACACCCCGTGTTTTTAGCCATACAAGCCTCACTCTTGTGCAACTCCTCAAAATAAAATACTCAGTACTTTTATTTAAATTGCCATTCAAATAAAGTCCGGGTGAAAACACAACAAAACAATTCAAATCACAAGGCTAAAGCCTTTAGGTTGAGTGGCAAGAGTGGATTGGAGTTGAGTCGTAAACCGACGAATCGGCAACCGACTTGTTATCGGTGATAACAGAAGACGATCCTCATAGGATCAACCTGTATCCAGCCCAAATCCTGGATCAATCGATCAAGAAGACCTGTAACACAAAATAGGTCAATCCCTAAACTAAAGTCATAAGTGTATGGAGATTAATCCTTATATCATGATCTCACTCAAATCATCCTACTTAACTAAGTCTAAGTCTACCTCTAACCAAGTGTCAAAGAAAAGGTAGACCTCTGGCAGAATCTCCTCTATACACAGTGGATAGCCAGAATCGCCACCTGTCAAAATATATTATATCTCCTTTAAACTAAGAAAATTTTGGCAACGCTTCCCGTTTTCAAGATTTATAATAACTCAAATATGAGAAAAAAACAACCCATAATTCTGGAAAGTCAAATTTTGTCTAACTCCATGAATTAGTAAAAATTTGGGCAGCACTTCCTTTAGAAAGGTAGACCTCCCAGATTTATACTAAGTCAGATATGAATTCAAAGTAAAATCTGAGTAAAGCAAAATCTGAGTTCAAATAAGACAAAATTTAACTAACTCCTCAGATTTGTAGAAATTTTGGCAACGCTTCCCATAAAGAAAGTGTTATTCCAAGATTTATACAAAGTTAAGTTCATAATATAAAGTGACTTTGACTTTTCAAGGTCTAATTTTGTCTAACTCCCTGAATTAGCAAAAATTTGGGCAGCACTCCCTATAGAAAAGGAGGTGTTCCAAATTTTTACTCAGTCAAAAGGTCATAAAAGATGGACCCTGAAAAAGACAAAATTTGACTAACTCCTTGGTTTTGTAGAAATTTCGGCATCGCTTCCCATAGAGAAAGTGACTTACCAAGATTTATACAAGGCCAAGTATAACAAAAGATCCCAAAAAATGCAGAAATTGACCTGAGTAAAAAAACTTAACTCAGAAAATGCAGGAATCGGAACTAACTCTTATGGCTCTAGCACGTGGCGAGCAACTAAAGCAACTACCTATCAAACTGAATATCAAACTAAGTAGCAGTCTTACTCAGTCACATGCAGGTCAAACCACAAAGGTAAGTACTTTCACCATCCCCAAATCAATCTGAACAAACAATAGTTCGTAGTCTTTCAATGATTTATCCCTTTATACCGAGCTTACATAAGGCATAAAACTAGACCACCCAAACTTATGAAACATGTCTAGCTCAGCCATGAAGTATACACAAACAAAGGGCACAACAACTTTTCTCTTTTTTGTACATATGGCTAGGCCACCGTAGCCGCTCTGAACTTGTTTAAGTATCCAGAATTTATATAATTGTTTGCACTTAATCTTTTGAGGTAGCATATAACTGAGCCGATCATCTTCAGTTGAAGACTCGGTCTGCCCCTTCGTACCATAAGTTTATTCTTAATTAGTACTCTTTTCAGTTGGTGATAAGCTATAGTCAGACCACCCAAACTTATGGAACCCTGTCTGACTAGCTTGTTCATAAATAATATAGTAGTAAAATATAGCTAAATTATATCCTTTTGGTTCCAGCATGTGCGAGACGTTGAACCAAGACCACCCCAACTTATGGAACATGTTTTGATCCTCAGCCTGGTTCATTTCTCCCCAAAACCAAAGCAAGAAAGAAACTGACAGAAACCTAAAAATAAACAAGGTCGCCAGACTACCAAAACTTATGGATTTGACTGGCACCTAAAAAGTCAACCGCATTCATCCCTCACAAATCAGAGCTACCAGACCACCCAAACTTATGGTACGTGTCTAGTCCTTCAGGCAATTCAAAAATAAACATAGCACTGGGCCTTCCCAAACTTATGGAACTGACCCAATTTTTGGTTGACCCAGCCAACATGCAATACAGTCTTTCTCTCACCCTTCCCCAGATGCAATCCCACAATTTACTTTCAATCAGGCAAGGGAAGCTAAAACTGACATTATACATGCGTTCCTTTACTTAATTTGGTTATGTCCTAAACAAAAAACAAAACTCATAGGGACATGCATGCATACACCAATCAAACTACAGGGGGATATGCAAACATGCGTGTAGTGGGTTATACAGATAGAGATGGATTACGTGATGGTTCCCTGCCTTCAGAACCTCGCCTAGGTTTCGACAGAGCTTCCATAGGCTGATTAAGAGTCTAAGTATACCGCACGAGACGCGACGAAGTCTATGGTTTACGTTGACTGAGTGGCTGACTAGAATAGAGAGTGTGTGGGCGCGCAGGTTCAAGGCGCGCGTGATCTTTGCTATTTTTGATGATTGTGAAAATCGGCGTGATCGTCGATCAAATTTTATTATCTGATTAAACTAGGATTAAAAAGATGTTGTCTCCTGATTATTGCGCTTGTCTATGGATCGGGCGTACGTACAGAGGACGGCATCGGCAAAAATGTGAATTTTGTAAACGTTTGGTAGACCTGCGCGTCGCGCAGTACCTGTTTATTTAGGCGTCTGTAAAAACTAAACCCAGACTTGGGCCTAGCACTAGCGTTTACGGCGTCAGACTTTCATCAGGGAGACTCGGGGATCGAGACCAAGCGGCGACAACTCGAGGGTATCAGAGTGGCGCGAGGAGACCAAGGGGTTGAGGACCTGGTGGGGCTATCCCCCTTGGTTTTGTCGTTAGTAGGCGGAGGTGGTGCTAGCGATCTCTCCTTTTCTCATCTACTGTCTCCAACCGATTAAAAACTTTTAAATGTTTTTATTATCTATTGTCATATTATTTTTATTATATGGCTCTGGTGTTCCTTGGCTTAAACAAGGTACCGACCAAGGGAGGTCGTCGCGGCAGTTAAGGACCTTGGACGCGCGCCTTCTTTGGTTGACCTGTGGGTTCTTGCGGGTTCGGGATGCTGGCGAAATTCCTCGACCGCGCCTGCCTTAAAAATGTGATTTGACGAGTTCGACGTGCATGCAAGTTGGGGAGTGATTGGCCCGTGAGGCGGAAGGGACCTTCGGCGGGGGCGTCGTCCACCAACCGTTGATTGCCGCCAAAGTGGCTTGAAGCCCGTGGGGCCCAAACGGTGGGGCTGAGCATAGGCTGGGCGCCGCAGCACCCTCTGGTCAAGGCTGATTGGTTCGCCAAATAGGGTGTTCCACATTACTAGGCAGACATTGGTTCTCGTAGCCACCCGTCCTGGTGTCGGTACGTGGTGGCAACCAGTTTAGTGTGCGGGCTAGCACCCGTTGTGAGACTGGTTGAAAAAAAAAATAGTGAAAGCAGGAAGGGGTTGAAGGATCATTGAGCCGCCTAAGTGATTGTTTCCTTTCGGAGCTCCTGCAGACCAGGCGGGGTTGTCGGGGGTTGCTCTCTCACCTTGTCGCACTGCGCAGCGACGGGCGGCACTAGAAAGGAACATCGACCACCACTCTTCGTGGTGTTAGACTTGGCGCGCTATAGTACAGTAGGGGCGAGCGGAGGTACCAGAGGCGAACAGAAGAAGGTAGTGGGGAAGGCGAAGGTAGCGAAAAAGGGAAATGAATCTGGATGGGGATTGCGCCAAGTACGTGCGCAGTAACAAGGAAGTCGGGGCTGCGGAGGCAAGGAAGGCAGCGACGAGCCGAGCGGGGCGTACGTAGTAGTAGTGGCTTGCCCTGAAATCTTCAGACGAGGGCTGATCGTTGGCTGTCGGCTTAAGCCACGTCGGGCTTCGTTGTGGTCGGAGGTCGCGTTGGCTGCAGAGACCAGAAGTGGGAAGCCGAAAAAAGCATGAACGAACCTGGCTGGGGCTCTGCGCCAGGTACAACCATAGTAGAGATGGTGGAAAACATTGACTGGGCGCAGCTGTGAATGGGATTGTTTGCCCGACCCTTCGCGAAATCGGGCGGGGAAACGCATGAGATGGGGGTGTCGAAGAATGGCAAACTCGATTTCGATATTGGTCTGAATGGAGGATTAGTAGAAATAGGGTTAGGAGGAAAACGACGTGCTCGGAGCAGCTGTGATGGTGGAGGTGGAAGGGAATGTTTATCGCCAAACTCAGTCGATTCTCGTTGAAATCGGTTGAGGAAAGAAGTTTTCCGGGGGTTTTGGGTAGGGCAAGTTTAGTGGTAACATTAGTTTTGGTGCTAGGTTAGTAAAATTAGAGTTAGTAGAGAATGATGTGCGCGAAGATGGCCGATGCAGGAGGGAGATGACTACAATAGGGAAAAAAAATGCATAGTTTGCAGAATATAGGAGTTTCAGACTCTCGAGATACAAGAAGCGGACAACTCAACTCTCAGGAGAGGGCCTTGATACCTTCATGCGCCTGAGGGCCCCGCAATGGCTGCCAACGTATCTGTTTGGCCAAACTTCTAGAGCCGAACTGCCGAAACCAGTCCCTTGATGACCTCCCAAATCGCAGCACCAACCCCCTACACGTCCAGCCTAACCACCTCCCCAACCCAATCGCATCCGCACAGCAGCCTGTAACAGTCCTTAGATGCAGCAGCAATACTCAGCGGCAGTCACTAGCAACGGCAGTAGCCGCTAGCAGCAGCAGTCCGCACGCCGTTCATAGACGCAGCGGTAGTACACGGCGGCGGTCAACAGCAACAGTAGCGGCTGCCAGCAACAACAGTTTTCAGCAGCTCGTAGTCGTACGCAGCAGTAGGCAGTAATCAACAGCATGCACTAGCAGCAGCATACAGCGGTGACCATTAGCAACAACAGCAGTCACTAGCAGCAGCATACAGTGGTGGCCAACAACAACAGTAGGTAGCAGCTCGTGCACAGTTAACGGTCTCAGCAGTAGTATGAATATGACACGGTAACAACCCCTCTTCTCCCTTATTAGTTTGCCACTGACTTTCCTCCATTGCTACTGGTTGGGCAGGCAGGGCACGGCTGGTAGGTGGAAGCATGCACTCCTACTTCGCTGCTTCCTTCCCGCGCGCACGCACCGGTCCGCAAGTAAGCCCCTAACATAGCCACCTGCCCTAGAATCCCAGCTGACTACAACAGCAGCCAGTTGATACCAGCAGCAGATTCCAAGCACATGAAGATTTCGGCTCCTGCAGGTCGTTGTCACCACCAGGTACGTGCGCTCACTATTTCCGCTAATGGGACGGGCGGCCCACCTGCACACTGGTCAGCAGCAGAGCGCAGACGAGTCTCACATGCGTCATCACCTACAGGCAACACAAACATCCCGATCGAAGTCACGTTCAACTCCCTGACTAGCAGCCCTTCCCGCATCCCTGTATACTCCTGTCCGCATCTCGGGCAGGCTCACCCACAAGTAAGTGCTCGCCCCCCCCCATCATACATGGCATCAGAACGATCTTTCTGCCATAACCCGGCTCCGTGCATTGCCAAGCCCCTCTCGCTGTTGATGCACGGTTTGCTGCCAATGCGAACGTACCGAATTGGGGTGAATCTCCCGCTAGACTGCGGGAGTATACGTTGCCCCTTGAAATAAGAGAAAAGGTCGTTTCCTACGATAGGATATGTAAAAAAAAAAAAAACATAAAAAAAAAAAAAAAAAATCGTAATGAACTTTTCGTTCGAGCGTGGGAATATATACTGATGTCCTTCAGGTGCGTACTTCGTTCGTTCTTTTCTAACCCGGTTCGAACTCCCCTGTCGTTACCTCCTATCAACAGGATGAGCAAAATCGGAATGAATCTTCTGCTACAATACGGACAGATTCATTCCCTCTTTATAACTTCTCTCCCCTCTAACTTTCCCTACACTAACTCTTATGCCAATCTGACTTCGGATCCGGGGCCGCCCACCCTGAGAGCCCCTGATCTAGATCCTCCCGGCCCGATTTCGTCCAAAAATGAGCGGGTTACACACTCCTCCACTCTTCTTCCTCCTTGTTCCGCCATAGCCCCGGGGCGTCGCTTTCTCCGAGTACCTCCTACAAAGACCAGGGTGGATACCCTTGTCAGGGTATTCGCACCGATCGACAACCGACTCCTGCCACTAAACCTAAGGGTATTCGCACCGACTCCTTGTCAGGGTATTCGCACCGATCGGCAACCATAGACAGTTCACATTGACATGCCATGCACTAAAGGCGTCAACCATCAACCATTGACATTGTCTCTCACTCCCCAAACCATGTATGACAGCACTATCTTCCCTGAGATGTAAGCCCAACCCCCTCACATATCTTCAAAGGACCCTTGAAAGTGACCGGGACCATTTAGGCAATGACCACAAGTGACAGTTTTACTGACCACAAGGTTTGACTTTAGACGTGAGTATCAAGTCAAGGGGAAAAAGTTGAATCGACAACGAACGACCTGTTATTGAGAGATAACAAAAAAGTTGAGTCCTCTTTGTAGGACTTCTCCTTCAATTGTTGTAGATCAAAACAGGGACCTGCACACGCACATGTCAACAAAGATTCAACACTACCACTCGATTTCCCACATATTGACATCTAAGGGTCAAACCCTTAGATCTTGTCTGCGAGCTTTTTGGGATCAACATCCCAAAGTCTAACCCTTACTATCTATCTACCCTAAGTCGTTTGTCACCCCTTCTCCTTTCGTTTCAAGGAGTCTCTTTGTCTATGTCCTAAGTTGTCTCAGGGAAATTCACATTTCCCCTACCCTCAGTCCTTGCATTTTCTCTCTTGTGGATAAGCACAACCTCTGGTGCTTATCTGGTAGTCTGGCCGAGATCAACTCAAGCCAGTGACAATTTTTCTAATGAACTATGGCTACACGGGGTGTCTTCTTTCTCTTATTCCTTGTCTTCTTTCACGTTCCTTTAAAGGACCTTTGAAGTTGCTTCCGATAGAGCACTCATTTTTTCCCTTCCGCTTCTTCTTGTCCTGACATACGCAAGTAGTGGGCTGATTTACCCGGGAATCTTTCACTACTTGATCAATTCCAAACAATCTGTTAGTCAGAAGAGTAGTCGAGTCGCCCCACGAGAGCACTCAGTCACCCTTCAATGTCTATGCAGTCCTTATGCAATCAAGCGGTTCAAGCAATCTAGTGCAAGCGACATGATAACTCACCCGGAAGTATCCTTTTATTAGTTAAGCAGGTAGTTAGGAGGTCCAGGTCGAATCATCTCAACACTTAACCCAACATTCAGAAAGACACTCCAGATTCAGGTGTCAGTACGGAATTCTAGTTAGTAATAGGGGGTCTTCACGGAAACCTCCTATCACTCTTTGGTCAGACTCCAGCCTATCCTCTAAAGAGTGTAATTGGATGACCATCACGGAAGTCACCCTACTACTTCCTCAGAGTCATACGAGCTAGGACTACGTTAGCGAACTCAGGTGAACACCATATCCTCCCCTTTCTGAATATCTTATTCAGATAGAAAAAGGTATATCTGTCAGTTCCCTGCTTCCAGAACCTCGCCTAGGTTCCGGCAGAGCTCCCGCAATCGGTGGGTGGACTCCCCACAGAGTCTTGATGCGGTCCTACGGGTTGCAATCCTGCCTGCCGCTTTCCTCTCAGAACCAACAGACTCGACTTAGAGTGAGAAGGGGAGAAAAAGATAAGTTTGAGTCTCTCAGATCCAAAAGAGGTGCACTCAGACTCGCGAGAGAGGGCCTTGAAATCTTGACTCACCTGAGGGCTTCGCAATGATGGCCAAGATGCAAGAAAACAGCGTTATCAATTGAAGCTTGATGGCCTGTTGTTGACTCTTTCGGCGACTCTCCGGATCGTAGCAATACCCCTTCTATCCCAGCTCGACCTCATCCCCCAATTGTAAGCTACTCTTTCCGACGAACCTCCGAACCACCGTACTGCCCTACATAATAAGCCGTGAGCCAATCAACTGGTAAGTCCACATTTTTCCATGGCCCATTCCCAACCACCTCTTTTGGTAAGATGAACAGTAAACCAGCCCGCAAATAAGTTGGTACCTACCCAACTGGCCTGCTACTGCGCAGGCTGGCCTTACTGCATAGCCGGCCAAAACTTAGAGGTGCGCAAGCTAGTCGGTCGGCCGACACTTCTTAGCGGACGTGTTGTTGCTCCTCACTCTTTGAGTTCCGACGAGATGGGCACAGCCTTGGCCAGGTAAGCTTTCAGTCTGTAGGCCCGCTCGCTTATGCTCAAACCCACAGGTAAGTCATCATACCCCGCTGTCACTCCCCCGTTATTTTAGTCTGCAAGCAAGGGCATTGGCCACTAGGTAAGTCCCGAACTCCTCGACTGTCCTCCCGTTACTCGCCGACCCGTTGAGGTAAGCCGCCCGCAGCCTGTAGGTAAGTATTCAAGCTGGCGGTCGTCCCCTGTTGTTGCGCTTGAAAGTATCACTTCCGCCAGACCACACCTGCCTCATACGCAGTCGTCCTTAGTAGCGAAAGTACCTGTCCCACATCACGGCCAGGTTCAGTCGCAAGAAACCAAACCCACCAGGCGCAGCCCCGAAATACCATCCCGCCAAATTTATACGGCCAACACAAAATCTACCAGTGCCATCACGTTCGTATCACCTGAGAACCTCTGAAACACATTATTTCTCTCTCGATTTTATTAAGGATCGAGCGAGATATCGTTGTCTTCTTTCCTGCCATAGCCGACTCCCGACAACCCCACGCGCATCCTTCTCTACTAACCTCTCTTTCGGCTTACTCTCGTCCAGATGGTCGCGGTATACTTGTTTTCTCCTCCTTCCCGCGCCCTCCATAGCCATGCGCGGACCATTTCTCCTTACTAGCTTCTTCAACGCTAACTTACCACTAGATCTAACCTCGACTACGGGATCGTTCGACCTTAAAACCCCCCTATACCCTTTTTTCCCTGCCTGCTTTCGCTCAGGAATGAGCAAACACATTCGTTCTCTCTTCTCCCTTTCCTCCTTTGTTTCTTTCGGTCATAAGTGCGCATCTTCTCACTTCTACTACTCACAAACTAGCCCCCTATTGTCAAAACCAAACCCCCCATTAGACTCGCCATAGCTCATAACCTCGGAATCGCCTCCTCTCTCACCCGATTCCGATGAGAGTTGGGCGAGTTACACTTCTTCAACTGCGCTCGGCCCGTCACCCGCTGATCTCGTGGTCGGATGTTTTCGGCGCAATATGACGCCCAGATCTATCTGTTATCTAGTACCTCCGTTCGTCTTCCTTGTGCTAACGTCAACTCCCGCTGTAGCGCACGACCCTACCAATTGCGCAGAAAAAAAAACAGTACTAACGAGAACTTCGGCGAAACCTGGGTACTTTTACCAACCCGACTAGCACTTTCGCCTCTACGCCCAACTCCGACGAACATCGTACCGTCCTATAGCCCCGCGTGCCTCTGTCAGTAGCCGACTTGGTTAACCCGGAGCCTCTATATCGAAATCCTTTGGCCTACTTTGCTCATCCGCACCACTGCTAGCCCCTACCTCTTTTATCTTCGAATGTATCCTACCCCAATTCCGCGCCAGACCCATCCTACTTCCGTCTGCTTCTTGTGCTGATGCGGCACCTAATAGTGAAAGCCTCCGCCGCGGCCCTGCAACTTCCCGACAACCCCATCTATCCTAAAGAGAAGTTCGGGGGGGGCCGACTTGGCTAATCTTCCACCTCCTATTCCTGGTTTGTCGAGCTACTGACACAGTAGTATCGCCGTGCCTTCTCCACAATGCCCCCTGGCCCGCCCGACTAGGCATAGTTCAACACCTTGTGAGGCCCAGCGGGCACGCTCATAATCAAGCCTCTTACGACAACTAACGGTTGGCTGATGGCGCACCCGCAAAAAGTCCCCGCCACTCAATCTTCTCCCTCCTCGAGGGTTAATCACTCGCCGTCCCGTATGCACGTTGAACTTAGCTCACTTTCTCAAGATGGTTGGAGCAGATGACGTTTACCAACATCCTGAACACGCAGGGGCTCGTAGGTCAGCCAAAGGAGGCACACGCCCAAGGCTTTCGCCCGCCCTGACACCCCCCAAATCCGACGCTGCGTCCGTTTTCAGGGAACGTTGGTTCATAAAAAAATAATAATAATACAATGATAAATAAATAAAAATATTTAGAACTTTTAATGGTCAGAACATGACGAACGAGGGAAAAAAGGAAAATGCTAGCACCATTTTGACGTCACTGACGGCAAAACCAAGGGGGATAGCCCCTCCGGGCCCTCAACCCCTCGGTCCCTTCGCGCTACTTTGATATCCCCGCGTCGTCACCGCTCGATCTTGATCCCTGAATCTCTTTGATGAAAGTCCGATGCTGTAACCAATAGTGCTAGGCCCAAGGCTGGTTCTAGCACTGACGGACACCTAAATACGCGAATACTGCACGACGCGCAGATCTACCGAAACGTCTTCAAAATCACAATGTTGTCCACGCCGTCCTTCGCACGTACGCACAAGTCACAGGCACGCACACCAATCAAAAAACGGAATCCTAACTGAATCAGAAAATGAAACTTTGGTCCGTGATTACGCCGACTCTTCAATCATCAACAATTAAAAAAGATCACGTGCGCCTCAAATCTGCGCACCCACACACTCTCTATTTTAGTCAACCACTCAGTCAACATAAACCACAGACACAGCCGCGCCTCGCGCGGGATACTTAAACTTTTTAGACCAAACTTTTTTTTCTGCCATTTGCAAAAACCAGGGCGGATACCCTTGTAAGGGTATTCGCACCAACAACGAGGAGGGGGGAGGTGACACCAGAGATGGGGGTAATAAGAGAGTTGAAAATGGTGAGTAGATCCTTGCCAGGTACGGAGAATTCAGAGTGAATGGTGACATCAAAAGGAAAGTAGTCAAGGAGAAAGGGATCGAAAATAGGGGGTTCGAGTGGGGAAGACGTGTTGGGGTTGGGCGAAGTGGAGGCTGGTGCGGGAGGGGAGGAAGGAGGAGTTACAAGAATGGTGGGACGGTGGCCTGCATAACAAGCAGAGGTGTGCATGATGGGGAATAGGAAACAAAGGACTTGGGGGAACAGTACTTCTCACCGTGAAGAGTGGGGACAAGAAAAAACCGACAGACCAGAAAGGTAGACCAGCGAGCGACTGGAGTTGACAAGCTTAGCGGAAGACCGGACTTGACGACGTTGACCGACGAAGGATTGAAGCTGATTGCCGTAGGACCCGTAGACTGGCAGAATCAGTCCTCCACCAAAAGGCGAGGAGAATCGACTCAGACTCCGTAGGCCCTGACCCCTTGTGTTCCTGCGCAGGTTTGCATATGCAATGAGTGCTGCGAGCGGGCGCAGTCTGGAGGGTGCAGTGCGAGAGACAACACAAGCTGTGGTGACAGGCCAGACCCCTGTCACTTATACTGTTTCTGGTCAAGGCAGTGGTACCACTCGGGTTGGCGAGGCCGTTCTTCAACCTGGGTGAGTGTCACGTCTCCCGATGGGACTCCGTAGGTCAAGAGGTGGAACTCTGTAGATTTTGGCTGTTTGTCTTGTGAGTCGTTGATCTTCGTTGAATGTCCTGATAACTGAAACAGAAGTCCTGCATAGTCGTAGATGTTGAAAATGCATGAATGCTATCACAGGTGGTTCGGATACCCAGGACTGGTGCCGATGTGGGAGGCCAACTGGAATAACCGGACGGTTGGACTGAAGTGGTTGCTGGAACACCTTGAATTGTCGGTCCCTTTTTGACTTGGCACAATGCTTGCACGGGCATGCCCACTGTTAAGGAGAGGAGGAGGGGAACGAAGATCTCCTTACTTTTTCGGGTAATACATGTAAAATACTGACCGTGGGATCACGAGTACTGCACGGTAGGATTCGGGTCACTCAACTGCCCCACAAACTCGTTTCTATCCTATCCCGTTGCCAGTGGGGCCTCGCCCCAGCAGACTCTGCTCAATGCCGATCGGGGGATCCAGTGGTCTATCTTTCACCATCGCTGTCAAATTTTTGGACCAAACTCTTACCTCTATCAGCTCGTCCCAGTCTTGGTCCTGCTGTATGTACTGTTCCTCTACAAAACTTAGTTGTCTATTCTGTGTGGACCCTTCAGCAAATGCCCATATTTGTATTCTACACCCTGTGGGAATGTCTGGTCCCAAAGTCTGGAGGTCTTGTCCCATTAGCAAAAAGGATTGGATTTAATTCCTGAATCTGGACGTGTTTGTGGAGAGAATTGTGATTAATCTGCCTTTCTGCATCTCTGTCCACAAACCGCATCCGGATTCAGAAATTAAATCCAATCCTCTTCGCTAGTGGGACCAGGCCCCGGGACCTCTCTGATTTGGACTGGGCCTGCATGCGTGCAGAAAGCTGCCCGGGGTGCGCGAGGTTTGTCCATCGCAGATTGAAAGCGCGAACGTCACGTGGGAAGGTTGTAAAACGGCTCCTTGATATGTGAGGTGAGTCATAGAACTGCACGATCATTCAACGAGTGTCATTCATAGTCACACCAAAATCGACGCAAACGTACGTCGTACGTCGGTCCACAGGGACCTACGTAACTCATCATGCATACCAAAACGCTTAGTACGTGAGTACCTTTCTGTGATCAGTGGTCCATCGGACCACATAAAAAAAAAAAAAAAACGAAAAAAGAAAGGAGGTGGAACTGAATCAGCTAGGAAGCTGTTCAATGATGTGGGCAGGCCAGACATTGAGAGCCACGTGGCAGTCTCCAGCATTCAGCTTATTGGAATGGGAAACAAGACAAAGCTCTGCATGCCGCCATGCATTGAGAGCCACGTGGCAGTCTCCAGCATGCAGCTTATTGGAATGGGGGGAAACAAGACAA
>BFEA01000111.1:966686-976686 GCA_003427395.1 Chara braunii | reverse complement strand
CTCTCTCACCCGATTCCGATGAGAGTTGGGCGAGTTACACTTCTTCAACTGCGCTCGGCCCGTCACCCGCTGATCTCGTGGTCGGATGTTTTCGGCGCAATATGACGCCCAGATCTATCTGTTATCTAGTACCTCCGTTCGTCTTCCTTGTGCTAACGTCAACTCCCGCTGTAGCGCACGACCCTACCAATTGCGCAGAAAAAAAAACAGTACTAACGAGAACTTCGGCGAAACCTGGGTACTTTTACCAACCCGACTAGCACTTTCGCCTCTACGCCCAACTCCGACGAACATCGTACCGTCCTATAGCCCCGCGTGCCTCTGTCAGTAGCCGACTTGGTTAACCCGGAGCCTCTATATCGAAATCCTTTGGCCTACTTTGCTCATCCGCACCACTGCTAGCCCCTACCTCTTTTATCTTCGAATGTATCCTACCCCAATTCCGCGCCAGACCCATCCTACTTCCGTCTGCTTCTTGTGCTGATGCGGCACCTAATAGTGAAAGCCTCCGCCGCGGCCCTGCAACTTCCCGACAACCCCATCTATCCTAAAGAGAAGTTCGGGGGGGGCCGACTTGGCTAATCTTCCACCTCCTATTCCTGGTTTGTCGAGCTACTGACACAGTAGTATCGCCGTGCCTTCTCCACAATGCCCCCTGGCCCGCCCGACTAGGCATAGTTCAACACCTTGTGAGGCCCAGCGGGCACGCTCATAATCAAGCCTCTTACGACAACTAACGGTTGGCTGATGGCGCACCCGCAAAAAGTCCCCGCCACTCAATCTTCTCCCTCCTCGAGGGTTAATCACTCGCCGTCCCGTATGCACGTTGAACTTAGCTCACTTTCTCAAGATGGTTGGAGCAGATGACGTTTACCAACATCCTGAACACGCAGGGGCTCGTAGGTCAGCCAAAGGAGGCACACGCCCAAGGCTTTCGCCCGCCCTGACACCCCCCAAATCCGACGCTGCGTCCGTTTTCAGGGAACGTTGGTTCATAAAAAAATAATAATAATACAATGATAAATAAATAAAAATATTTAGAACTTTTAATGGTCAGAACATGACGAACGAGGGAAAAAAGGAAAATGCTAGCACCATTTTGACGTCACTGACGGCAAAACCAAGGGGGATAGCCCCTCCGGGCCCTCAACCCCTCGGTCCCTTCGCGCTACTTTGATATCCCCGCGTCGTCACCGCTCGATCTTGATCCCTGAATCTCTTTGATGAAAGTCCGATGCTGTAACCAATAGTGCTAGGCCCAAGGCTGGTTCTAGCACTGACGGACACCTAAATACGCGAATACTGCACGACGCGCAGATCTACCGAAACGTCTTCAAAATCACAATGTTGTCCACGCCGTCCTTCGCACGTACGCACAAGTCACAGGCACGCACACCAATCAAAAAACGGAATCCTAACTGAATCAGAAAATGAAACTTTGGTCCGTGATTACGCCGACTCTTCAATCATCAACAATTAAAAAAGATCACGTGCGCCTCAAATCTGCGCACCCACACACTCTCTATTTTAGTCAACCACTCAGTCAACATAAACCACAGACACAGCCGCGCCTCGCGCGGGATACTTAAACTTTTTAGACCAAACTTTTTTTTCTGCCATTTGCAAAAACCAGGGCGGATACCCTTGTAAGGGTATTCGCACCAACAACGAGGAGGGGGGAGGTGACACCAGAGATGGGGGTAATAAGAGAGTTGAAAATGGTGAGTAGATCCTTGCCAGGTACGGAGAATTCAGAGTGAATGGTGACATCAAAAGGAAAGTAGTCAAGGAGAAAGGGATCGAAAATAGGGGGTTCGAGTGGGGAAGACGTGTTGGGGTTGGGCGAAGTGGAGGCTGGTGCGGGAGGGGAGGAAGGAGGAGTTACAAGAATGGTGGGACGGTGGCCTGCATAACAAGCAGAGGTGTGCATGATGGGGAATAGGAAACAAAGGACTTGGGGGAACAGTACTTCTCACCGTGAAGAGTGGGGACAAGAAAAAACCGACAGACCAGAAAGGTAGACCAGCGAGCGACTGGAGTTGACAAGCTTAGCGGAAGACCGGACTTGACGACGTTGACCGACGAAGGATTGAAGCTGATTGCCGTAGGACCCGTAGACTGGCAGAATCAGTCCTCCACCAAAAGGCGAGGAGAATCGACTCAGACTCCGTAGGCCCTGACCCCTTGTGTTCCTGCGCAGGTTTGCATATGCAATGAGTGCTGCGAGCGGGCGCAGTCTGGAGGGTGCAGTGCGAGAGACAACACAAGCTGTGGTGACAGGCCAGACCCCTGTCACTTATACTGTTTCTGGTCAAGGCAGTGGTACCACTCGGGTTGGCGAGGCCGTTCTTCAACCTGGGTGAGTGTCACGTCTCCCGATGGGACTCCGTAGGTCAAGAGGTGGAACTCTGTAGATTTTGGCTGTTTGTCTTGTGAGTCGTTGATCTTCGTTGAATGTCCTGATAACTGAAACAGAAGTCCTGCATAGTCGTAGATGTTGAAAATGCATGAATGCTATCACAGGTGGTTCGGATACCCAGGACTGGTGCCGATGTGGGAGGCCAACTGGAATAACCGGACGGTTGGACTGAAGTGGTTGCTGGAACACCTTGAATTGTCGGTCCCTTTTTGACTTGGCACAATGCTTGCACGGGCATGCCCACTGTTAAGGAGAGGAGGAGGGGAACGAAGATCTCCTTACTTTTTCGGGTAATACATGTAAAATACTGACCGTGGGATCACGAGTACTGCACGGTAGGATTCGGGTCACTCAACTGCCCCACAAACTCGTTTCTATCCTATCCCGTTGCCAGTGGGGCCTCGCCCCAGCAGACTCTGCTCAATGCCGATCGGGGGATCCAGTGGTCTATCTTTCACCATCGCTGTCAAATTTTTGGACCAAACTCTTACCTCTATCAGCTCGTCCCAGTCTTGGTCCTGCTGTATGTACTGTTCCTCTACAAAACTTAGTTGTCTATTCTGTGTGGACCCTTCAGCAAATGCCCATATTTGTATTCTACACCCTGTGGGAATGTCTGGTCCCAAAGTCTGGAGGTCTTGTCCCATTAGCAAAAAGGATTGGATTTAATTCCTGAATCTGGACGTGTTTGTGGAGAGAATTGTGATTAATCTGCCTTTCTGCATCTCTGTCCACAAACCGCATCCGGATTCAGAAATTAAATCCAATCCTCTTCGCTAGTGGGACCAGGCCCCGGGACCTCTCTGATTTGGACTGGGCCTGCATGCGTGCAGAAAGCTGCCCGGGGTGCGCGAGGTTTGTCCATCGCAGATTGAAAGCGCGAACGTCACGTGGGAAGGTTGTAAAACGGCTCCTTGATATGTGAGGTGAGTCATAGAACTGCACGATCATTCAACGAGTGTCATTCATAGTCACACCAAAATCGACGCAAACGTACGTCGTACGTCGGTCCACAGGGACCTACGTAACTCATCATGCATACCAAAACGCTTAGTACGTGAGTACCTTTCTGTGATCAGTGGTCCATCGGACCACATAAAAAAAAAAAAAAAACGAAAAAAGAAAGGAGGTGGAACTGAATCAGCTAGGAAGCTGTTCAATGATGTGGGCAGGCCAGACATTGAGAGCCACGTGGCAGTCTCCAGCATTCAGCTTATTGGAATGGGAAACAAGACAAAGCTCTGCATGCCGCCATGCATTGAGAGCCACGTGGCAGTCTCCAGCATGCAGCTTATTGGAATGGGGGGAAACAAGACAAAGCTCTGCATGCCGCCATGCATTGAGAGCCACGTGGCAGTCTCCAGCATGCAGCTTATTGGAATGGGNTTTTTTTGAAAACCGAGTGAGCTAAAACAGACTTCTTCACCATCTGGCGCCAGAACTACCTGATCAGCTAGCCTTGCCCTCACTCAGGCCAAGATAGTACTACAGTCTTCCCCCGAATACAATGTACGGTCATTATAGCTGAATTTGGGGTATCTTTCAGTCTAAATTCAGCTATAATGACCGTACGGTGTATTCGGAGGAAGACTGTAGATTGGGGAATTACTAGCCATTCATTGAGGATGACTCCTTTCCTTTTCAAAAGACCCCGCATATTGTAAAGGTGTTCAGCTTCTCCATATTGTTTTGAACAGACCGCCGTTTGCGGAGACCCATCATGTAGAGAAATGATGTCCCCTTACTCGCTCACAGAGGTCTTGGTCCCATTAGCCAAGGTTCGATCCTGATCCCCCTAAGCTTGCGGTCGTCTTAAGAATTCTCACGTCAGAACCCCAAGTTTTAGAGAAACCTCTCCTCGCACTTGCTCTGTGTTCTGCCCTGTTCGTCTTTCTCCAGTCTGTTCAAATAAGAGCCCTTATATTCGAAAGGACCATCATGATGTTCATCGTTGAGAGGTCTGAATGATTTTTATTTTTTTTCCTGAAAAGCCTTTCGTTTCTCAGCATCCAGATGGTGTAGAGGATCGCCGATCTGCAGGCAATAGCGATATCATAGCTCCACCCCTTCCCGACTTTCTCGACGTTGGAAAGAATATCTTCCACTACAAACAACTTTTCATCCCCCTGCACCCTTACCTGCACGTACTCGTTCCACAGCTTCTTCCACCAGACTGAGTTCCAAATTCTCTTAGACGTGGCTGTAGGGAGTCGGGACCGCTATATGTGACTGCAGCCATGAAAGGCTCCCGCATTTAGTGGAAGGAATCTTGTGCAGGTCCTTCCAGAGCCTCGTGAGGGAGGCTGTCGTTATAAGAGATACCGGGCCAGACTTCTCAGGGGCCTCCATCATCCAGTTGCTCTTGAACCACCAGTACTTGGCCCAGCTATCGGCCGCGGAAAAAAAATAGAGTAGAAACGTTTCTAGTTGGATGAAGTTGGGCGCTCCTGTAGTGGCCCGTACGTTTCCTAAAATTGCGTAGCGTTTAACCTCCAGTGGAATTGAATTAGATTTAACTTGTGCCTTGTATCCAATTTTAGGCTTGTAATCTAGCATGCTTGTGTTTCCAGGAGGGTTGGTCAGGCCCCAGCCATAGTGAAGTGGCAAAGAGGCCAACTTCAGTGCAGATTCGTTCCCTGCTGGGCAAGCGTGGATTTCTTCATTTAAGTTATTCCTTGTGGACTTTACCACAGTGACTATCGAAAAAACTTTACTATCTAATCTGACCACTTCAAGTTGAAGTTCCTCCTCCGTAGGCTGCAGCGCTGGCGGCCTGCACCCTTGACCTTCTACTATCATAATGGTGCATGGATTGACTACCGCATCCTTCTCATCCAAAAACTGCTGGACTTTCAAAACCTGTACCTTCCCCCCTCTCATTTTCATTTCTGACCCAGTGACTTTTATAGGCATGGAGGGGGCTTTTCAAGAGCTGTTTCCAGTGGTCTGGTATACTTTCAATGATCCCTTGGGTCCTTTCTGGCACCTCACAAACTTAAGGTGGTGCAGCTGCGTCTTCCACTCGAGACGGGCCCTCCATTGGTGTAATTCTGTATTCCACAGGTCAGCTACCGGTGAAATTTCAGGCTAAATCCAGACCCAGCTGAAGTGACCAGGTTGGTCTGCCGCTGACCATGGAAGGCCAGACTGGTCAACGAGCAATGAATTCTCAAGTATTCGTTGGGCTAAAATCGCCTCCCTTGTCTCAGGGGTTTTCAAGACGGAGGGCATAATTTGGCCCTAGGCTTGCAAAATAGCTTAAAAGTTTCCAAATAGGAGGGTTCATACATGATTTGATGAAAGAAGGCGTCATCAAGGCCACGTACACATCTTCCCTTCTAGATAGCCCCCATTTCTTCCTCAGGATTGAAATGGCTAGGTCTGCCCATGAGTGTGAACTCTTCCCCACCAGCAACTTGGTGGCCCATCTAGCCAAAAGGGCATTAATCTGAGATTCCGGGTCTGGAACCCAAGCCCCCCATCCTCTTTCCCTCCAACCACTTTACGCCATGCCAGCTTAGCTAGATATCCAGTTTCCTCATCGCTGGTGCCTTTCCACAAATATTTAATTGACAATGTTCTAATTTTTTTGTAAGCCTGTTTTTCCACCCCCCCCGAAGGCCCTGGATACCACATAATTGAAACCGCTGACAACGAACTCCCCATGGCTTTCCTGGGTCAAAAAAGGTATATATACAATAGGAAGTCTCTGGGACGTTCGCACAGGGGATTGGATAACCGCAACCTGGCTCCAAAAACACATGAAGTACGTCAAAAAGGTTGTCCAGGAGGACAAGCTGCACATTCTACGGGAAGCCGTGCTGCTGGCCTGGCAACTGGCCCTAAAGAAAGGGGCAACCAACAGGGAAATTCAATTTGGGTGGTCAAATAGTCTGACCTACCCCTGCCACGCGCAATCTACAGAGTGCACAAACGCGACCTGGGGACCTGCACTCTGGAAGTGCACGAACCCCAGTGACCGGGGGCAAGAATGTCCAAGCTCACACGCAACGATGACCTCAATTGCGACCACATCTGGAACGACCTGATGTTTGTAAGAGTGGTGGGGGATCCGAAAGACGGTCTCTTTGTCTATGAGCCGTCCACGCCTATTGCGGCTTTGCCCTTTGAACCCGGAGGAGTGGGAATGGCCTGGGGAGAAACCGATGCATGTCTGGGACTATTCTGCGAAAGGTGGATACAGAGTCTCGCGCCCAGAAGTACCCACCAACCAAATCATAGTTGACCGTTGGGCCCGGGACTCACCTATAGACTCGACCCTGCTGCACAACCTGCCCTGGTCTACATATACCACAAACCTCCGTTTGTTGCAGTGGCAAATCCTACACTGATGTCTCCCCACACCGGACTGGTTGGTGTCAAGAACAGACCTGCAACAGAAAAAGGCCAGTTGTCCCCCATTTGCTCTTACAGCCGGAGAGCGTCCCCATTGGCCAGAGCAACGCTCGAACACTGCCTCCTAGCGTGCCCAATGGTTGCCCAGCTGTGGCGCTGGTGGGACACCGCCTTTCACTCTTTGACGAAATTCCACATCCCATGGGATCTAGGCCTCCTTTGGCTCGGTAAGAATCAACACATGCTAGCCTACTGGTCTCCGTTCGCATCCAACCTGTTGTCATACACACGGCTGCACATCCTAATGCTGTACTGGCGCGCAAGGTGCTCCTTTGAAAGGAAAGACCATCAGTTCGGCCTGCATCAATCCCAGCGTGCAATAGAGGAGGTAATCATATCCCACACCTGGGAAGTGTGGAACAACATGACAAACGAATAATGCAATGAGACCGAACCTCAGCCCAAACAGGCCATCCACGACTTCTACATGCAAATATGGCAGGATTCCCATTGCAAGTTCAGTGAACTGAATGCAAGACTGGATATCTTGTGGAGACCATGGAGAGAGCACGTGGCAACGAAAGCCTCTTACTGAATATCAGGTCCCGTACCTTCTGACTAACTCCATCCTCGTAGCACCCCCCCCCCCTCTCACTTATTCCCCAGCCCCACGCCTGTCCCATAGATTCTCGCACCCCCGCACTCCTTGCCCGCAGACAGGATGGAAAAGTGTGTGCAGTGAACAACGATGCGCTAAGGGCGGCAGAAACGGAAGTGGGAACAGGTACAAGCATGGGGACTGCAGACTTTGCTCTGCAACAACCAATAAGGTCATCGGAGGGCAGCCATGGACCATATAAAAGCTGCAATTGAAGCATACATACGACCATGCATACTCAAAGTCATGGCAGAACACTCTGGAGACACAGACCACTCACAACTCAAGGGTTCTGCCCCAACAGGTTAAAAGGTTCACAGGGCGGAGGGGCAACGCCTTAGATTTACTACAATATAGTTTGTGTGCGCACAGGGTTCAGCGCTTTGCTTTTCGAGGGCTTAGGGGTTCAAGCTTCGAAAGGAGAAGGTGCGATACAACCGCCCCTGATATCGACCAACGCTCCAAGACTGAGCAGGGGTAGTAAGGACAGTACAGGCCACTGCAGAAGGGGTGAAGCCGCAATGTCACAGCAGCATAGTCTGTATCGGCACAGGGGTCTGTGGTCTGGGACGCAAGGGTTTAGGGGATGGGATTCCTAAAGGAGGTGGGCGGATATTGCCACCCTTGTCATCAATCAACACTCCATTCAACGATCCAAGAACAAGCAGGGGTGGTATGTGCTGATATGTACAGTCAAAGTTGCGGCTGTCACAATCTACAAAATGTGAGGGTTCTGCGTTGAGGCAATCAAGGGTTTAGGGTTTAGGGGTTTAGATTCCAAAGGGAGGACGATGAATGTGGCCACCCTTGACATCGACGAACATACAATGAAAATGAAGGGGGGAGTAGCTAGCGTCTCATTGAATATATTAGAGACGGTCTGTCGGCAGACTGAAGAGGTGATCCCCCCGCGTGCTTCAATTGGTCCCCGTTTTTCAATGTACAATTGTATAAAGGGACGCTGGGACCGTTTCCCATCAGGTGGAGCCCCCCACCAATAGATGGAGCCTCCTCCGAGGAAGCTTGATGCGTCTGCTCCTACCAGCGACTCAAGATCATCCCGAGGTTGTTTGACCAAAAAAAAAAAAAAAAAAAGAAAAAGAAAAGACAGACGTGTTGAGGAAGAGGGCTCTAACCAAAATGGATACTCCCTTGATAGAAGCCACCTTGTTGAGTTTGGCGACTATGTGTCTTTCCACCAGCACACTCACATGCTTCTTGGTGTCCAACAAACCCACCTGCACACCCAAGAAATGTTCACCCTTTTCTGCCGGAAGGCATTTGAGACACCAATCCACAGGCAAGTTAGTGTCACATCTCACAATAGCCACAGACTTTGTTCAGTTCACAAGAACCTTTGAAAAATTACAGCAAGTATCGAGACAGAATTTGAGAGCCCCCAGGGAGTCTCCCGTGTTAGATGACAGAGCAAACAGGTCATCGTCCATAACCGATGCCTTACACTCTCGCCCGTTATCCAATTGCAGTCCTTGAATGTCAGGGTTCTTTCCAATCATAGAGAGCTGCAACATAAGCGGTTAAACCACCAGTACTTGGCCCAGCTATTGGCCGCGGGCGATTCCCGTTAACGCGCCGGCAGTTGCGCGCTTCGGGGCACCGAACCGCAATGGCTGGAAGCGCCAGCCAAAATGAAAACGAAACGGTGCCCCGGCGGCTCGGCAAAACTTGGCGCGCAGGGGGTATCCCGGCTCGGCATCAATAGCTGGGCCAAGTACTGGTGGTTTAAGACCTCCATTTGGAGGACGAGAGCGTATGGGCCAAGGGGCAACCTTGCCTCAAGGATCTAGAGAGGTGGAAAATTTTCGAAGTCTCTCCATTAACCATCACTCTACCCAGACTTTTCGTGTACAGGGCACGGACCCAACAATAAAATACCTCTCCAAACCCAACTACCCAAAGGGTATCGAGCACGAAGTCCTAATTCACTCTATCATACACTTTCTCCAGGTCAAGCAGGAGCGCTACGACCTTGGACTGATCTTCTTTCAAAGTTTTACAAAGCTTTAATTGTGAGTAAGATAATGTCGATAATGTTTCTTCCCTGCACAAAACCAGCTTGCTCTACCCCTACCGATTGTGGAAGATTTCTCTTCAGTCTGTTAGCAAGGGTTTTAGCTAGTATTTTGTAGGATGTGTTTAATAGAGATATTGGCCTCCAATTTCGCAAATTCCTTTAGTCACCTTTTTGATATAGTAGAGATATAGTACCCAACCTCATCTCCTACCCCAGATCCTGTCCCTTCAATATTGTCCAATAAACTTCTGCCAGTATGCGGCCCAAGATCTCTCAAAAGCATATATAGTATTCCATGGGCAGCCCATCACTACGCGGGCACTTCCCCTTCTGCATTCCTTCGAGGGTTTTGAGTGAGTTCCTCAATTGTGATAGGCCAGTCAAGGTCTAGCTTCTCATGATTAGGGAGTCCAGACTCGAAGCAGCCCTCGGAGTCTAGACTCGAAGCAGTCCTTTTTTTTTTTTTTTTTTTTTTATTTACTCGAAGCAGCCCTGGGAGTCTAGACTCGAAGCAGTCCTTTTTTTTTTTTTT
>BFEA01000111.1:894066-912683 GCA_003427395.1 Chara braunii | reverse complement strand
TGTGTGTGTGTGTCTGATTGGGGGGGTGGGTGGGGGGAGGACCCATCCCCCACCAATCAATCAATCAATCAATCAGTCAGTCTATTCATCAATCAAAAAAAAAAAAAAAAGTATTTTGAGTCTGGTTTTGTTATTGATTTTTTTTTTAAATAATTTAAATGCTCAAAAAATAAAAATAAAAATATGGGGATGTAGAGAGCAAAAACATCTACACCCCCATATGTTTTTATTTTTTTTTTATTTAGTTTTTACCTGCAAAAAAAAATATCCGCGGACCGAGTTGTACCACATTGTAATGGGGTATAACGCGGAGTTGAAACGGGGGTTCAACGAGAGTTGAACCGTTCAACTCGCAACCCCCGTTGAATCCGGTTTCGGACACATAGCTGGCAGCCAATGGATCTAGAACAAATCCGAAGATTGACGCCACTAGCTACAGAAGATACTCATCCCCTCACATGGATTGAAAATTTATTTTGGAGCATTTCAAGGACAAGGACACTATTAACAGAACATGGATTGAGGGGAGCGGCTAGAAGCGACTTACTGCTTGACAACTTATGGGTGTCGCTAATAAAAACATGACGCAGTTTGCCTCTACCCAATAAACAATTCCCCTCCCGATATGAGGAGGTCCTAAGACAACCCCTCTTCGGCAACAGATGGATCACAGATCAATATGGCGTTGTATTCAAAAGTTTTGATCCCCCTTGGTCCCTGTGGGTTAAAAGAGGAGTGTTAAGGATCAAAGATATATGGGATATGAAAAACAAGGATTGGATGACAGAAGAACAATTAAGAGGCAGACTAAAGTATGCCCATCAATTATCAAAGAACTTGGAACAAATTATCTACTTTATTCCCCTAGCGTGGGTTGGAACGTTAAGGAAGAAAATTTTACTCAAAGAGGGTGATTGGGTAGTGGAAACTAATGCAGAACAATGGGAGGTGGGACAGATCGTTCACATTTTCTTAGAAGGGGCTTTTGTGAGTATTTGTAAAATGACTAAAGAAGGCGTTTTACACCCATCTCATCAAGATCACGTAAAGTTCGTCTCATTCCTAGACCTTTAAAGGATTCGAGTGCTTTTCTGCTTTATAACAAAAAAGTGGAGAGCATATCACCCTCACTGTCCCATTTCAGATCTCCCTCTGGACGCGTAGGAGTGGACCTGGCAGACAAGTAAGAAAAGGAAACCACGAACTCTACATTTCATCACAATCAAGGTTGCTTATCGTCTTCTTACACCAAGGGTGGATGTTGCGGCAATAGTGCAGGAACGATGGTCAAGATACTTGAACATTGATAGAAATACTCTTCAAAATATCAAACTCTTCACCAATTTAAAACAAAGACCCGCTAAGTTTGTCTCTCTTCAATGGCAAATTATTCACAGGTGCTTGCCGACAAACGACCGGATAATTGACTATTCAAGTCTAGAACAAAGAGGGTTAGCCTCCCCATGGTGTAAGTCTTGTCACTCAACTTTCCCCAATAGAAAAAATTGTGAAAATATTGAACACATCTTTATGCAATGTCCAGGTGCAGTCCTTTTATGGAGAAGGTGGGACTACATTTGGAGGAATCTGACTGTGATAGATTGGCCGTGGGAATGGCGGGCCATCTTGTTGGGCTACTGGGAGCCCATGGACTTTCAACTTTCGGAATTTCATTGTAATCTGTTTATTATAGGAAGAAAGGCAATATTATGGGTCCTTTGGTATAAACGTTGTGTCCTAACTAGAGAAAATGTGGCCTTGGAGGGGAGGGAAATATCAAAGATAATTGTGCAATTTATTCAGTTTGAAATCATAGCACAATGGGAAAGAAACTAAATCAAGACTTTTGAAGTTACATCAGAAGAAGGACATTCAATAAGAAATTCAGAAATTTGTATTGAACTGGTTGGGGAGATCTCTAGGGAAGGGTCTGGGAGAGGTGGAGTGGCCAGGAGGAGAAGGGATGGAAGAATCTTTCGAGAAGAACTTTCATCCTCGCTTTTGGGACTGGTTCACGCTACAGCCTGGGGCTTCCCTCAGATCTCCAAACTGTTTTGCAGATCCCTTTCCCTCTTCTCGGCTTGCTATAGTGAAATTACAGTGGTTTGGTAGTGAGGAAGGGTGATGTTAATTGATTATGCTTTAGAAAAAAAAAGGGCGGAGTGCTAGGGGTAATGGTATATCTGGCGCCCGGTAGGGTGAAAAGGCACAGGAACCCTGCCCACCAGTCTTGATACTTAAAATCATTATCATCATTTCGGTCTCATAGTAGGATCAACACTTACAGAGTTGAAGGGACCCTGGGTCCGGCTCCCAGCATGAGCTGTACTTTTTATTTCTACTCACTATGATGTAAAGGGACGGTGGACCCGTTTTCCAGCAGGTGCAGCTCCCCACGAATGGAACGGAACCATTTAAAAAAAAAAAAAAAAAGATTTTCAGGATTTTTCAGGGCTAGCCAAAACAGTCGACTCCAAGACCCCCACAAACACCAAACTTGGCACACACAGACCTTGAAAAAAAATAAAACAGGGTAAAAAAAAAATAAATAAATAACTAAAAAAAATTATCTCTAATACATTTTTCAGGGTTGAGGGGGTTAACCAAGGCTGAAAAGTGGAGGTCCTTGTTAACCACTTATGGGCCAATGATAAAAACACTGATCTGATCCGATCTCTAGAAGACGCACTGTTCCCTGAGGCTAACTTATGTCCCACAGGGGCCTCGCGCATATGGAAAACAAGGTACGGTTTACGCACATAGCTAAATATCCAGAGATAGTGGAATGGATGATCAAAAAAAGAAAAAAACGTTTTGTTGATGGAGGAAGAATGTATAAAATATTGTTTTGCCCTTGGATGCCTCACGTCGAGTGGATGCAACACCAGAAGGAGGAAAACAGAAAAACTTACTGGGTAATGGCACTTAGGTTTTCTATCAATGCTTCCTTTTACATAAAATCTAGAATTAAGAAAGTGATGGGCAAAATACTTAAAGAATTTCACCATGTGAACGACCACATAGATCCCAGGTTAGAAAACTTCGAGTATGCACTTCACCCGCACGCGGAATCCAAATACATATGATCCCCCAAAGTCCTCGTGGGTAATTATTTTCTAACCGGTGACCTGATAAACAGTAACACTCTATGGTGTAGTGGGTGCAAACACTATATTCGCTCACCCGATGAGTGCATATGCATGGATGGGGCTCAATGTCAGACCCAACAAAGTTAAGGCAATCTCCTTCTATGTTGGGAGGAATGAGCTTGGGATAGCATATAATTCCTTTCTCTGGCTCTGCACTCTCTCCAAAGAAGATTCTCACGGATTCACACAAGGGTCCACCCACCAGTTAGGAGAAGAGACCAACCCCTCATTCATTCCAATGGTTAAATACCGCACTCCATCCTTCATACGATCGGGGACAAACCCAACGGGGAAGAGAAAAATACCCAACTCAGGTTGAGGGTAAGGGCATTCCCCAGAACGCAGTCAGCTCCCCAGTTCCAACTGACCACTCAGTACCTAACCCAACATTGAAATTGCCAACTGACAATAGCAGGGCTAAGTGGACCCAAAAGGTTTAGCAATGGAAAAATTTTGATTAGTCATTGTGAGCTTCCTTGAGCGGCGCAAATGCCACATACATGAACGTGCCTCCACAAAATGACAACACAGATATGAAAGTTGCCCCAGTCATTCTCGATGTCACCGCACCATCACCCACAAATCTCAAAACACGTGATAGGGGTGCACTCAACGTCAACCGACCAAGTGCCTCAGGCCTTGGAACAAACATAATCCTAGACAGTAGTACCTCCATACATGAAGCCATCAAAAGGAAAAGACCAACGAAATTTGAAGAGAACCACAACATACGTGTTGGCAACAATGCATATAAAAGTGGATGCTCCGACTCCAAAGAAGCCTCCGGAGTCATCCTTCTCATCTTCAAGACCATAAATCAGGGACCGTATTTGCTGCTACAGATAGATGAACATGGTGGGTATACGATAGCGTATGCACAGTTAAATTCCCCCCTGAACCCGATCACAGTAATGAATATGGGCATGAAACTGATTGAGGAAAAGTTTGCAATCAGACCAATCATGAACCACTCACTAATCAGTTCCAATAAGATCGTAGCTTCAGGCAAGATATACACAATGCATGCACTATGTATGAACACCACAACAATATCAAGCCTAGACCAGACAACTCATAGTAAAGGATCGTATTGGGTCCCGTTAAGTTGGTTGAAAACCAGCAATGACGAGCATCTGATATCAGTCTTGGGGACGACATAAGAGGGAGTTGATTACTCAGGTTAATAAGATTCTGCAAAGGGAACAAAGTTAAAGCTATTTTTTCGACCCTTTGCCGAGTTCATTAAAATTATGTGGGACCAGGCTATCATGCAAGTGGTAGTGACACGCCGACTGCAACAGGGGGTCATCCAAAGCGGAGTACTTTCCACCGCAGCGGATGGCGCATAGAGTGGAAGTAGCCTCATGGGATATACGTGACCTAGTTGATAATAATCGGAAACACGGACAACATAAACAAAATTCTAGAATTAAATAATAATTTTATAGTAAAATTACATTTTTCATTTCAAATTTTCATTCCATCTTAAAAAATGTTATTCGACTTTTAAAATTTTCGGTCTTTCTTAAAAAAAATTCTTCCAAGAATTGGGTATCCCTTCTTATTTGAACTACATGTTGGAGATGAAATGAAACTGAATAAGTTCATGAAATATTTCAATTGGACTGTCATTTTATATAAGGATTTCGAGTCATAAATAGGTTAATCCAATCTACGTTACAAGATATTTGTTGTAGTAGAATGAAAGTTTAATGACGATATTTCATAAACTCTTCCATACTTTCACTTCATCATGAACAAATAGATGTAGTTCGAAAGAAAAACTCATTTTTAGATTGAACCTTATCAAATAAAACTGAAAATTTTATAATTTGACGAACATTTGAATGATAATCTTTCAAAAATGAATGATTTTTTTTCTTGTGGAATGTTTTTTATGGAAATTTTGTTGTAAGACGAACGAGGCTAAAATCTTGGATCTATCAGAGCAAGGCTCAGTTACTACTACTACAGGAAACAAAATTAAATAGTTAAATAATAACATAATTAAGCAGCTGAAAAATTGGGCCACAAGTCCAGTTCCCTGCAGATGGAACGAAAAGGGGGGCAAAAAAAAAAAAATTAGAATTAAATAATCATTCTATAGTAAAATTACATTATAAATTTCAAATTTCCATTCCATCTTAAAAAATGTCATTCCAATTTTAATTTTTTTTGTCTCACTTGAAAATTTTCCTTCCAAGAATGGGGTATCCCTTCTTATTTGAACTGCATGCTAGAGATGAAATGAAAGTTTGGATAAGTTCAGAAAATGTTTTAATTGGATTGTCATTCTAAGTAAGGATTTTCAGTCATAAATAGGTTAATCCAATCTAAATTAAAAGATATTTGTTGTAATAGAATGAAACTTTAATTAAAACATTTCATAAACTCGTCCAGACTTTCATTCCATCTTGAACAAATAGATGTAGTTGGAAGGGAAAACTCATATTTAGACAAAAATTTATCAAACAAAACTGCAAATTTTATAATAGGACGAACATTGGAATGATAATTTATAAATATGAAGGATTTTTTTGTAGGGAATGTTTTTTCAACTTTCATTTCTTGTGGGATATTTTATGTTGGACAACAATTATAAATCACAGTACACTAAGCACAACGGCAGTCGCAACTGAAACATACGAAAAAGGTAGATGAGTGGAACTCTCATGTGAAATGGGAAAGCACATCTGATGCATATTTTAAGTGTATGCACCTGTTGATCATTGCACCAAAATTACCTTTCTACAGTCTTGATATGAGGTCATCCCTCACACTAAGTACCTCGTGGTAGGGGATGACTGGAACACATCTAACCCAAGACTTGACTCATCTTCAATGCTATCCTACCTAGAAGAATCTTGGGCACTAAACGAACTAACTGCAGACAAATGGCTCTTTGGTCCTTACCGTTTACTCCACCCAGAGTTCAATGAATTTACATGGATTTTCACTAATTCCAATGTAAACATCCCAGTAGTAAGTTGCCCCTTGGATGTAATTTGGGTAAGTGAAGGAATTTCGTCGTTGGTCACCTGAGCGAAGATCACCCTTGATCCCCTATTGGACCATATGCCAATCTCTTTAACCTTGAAAATGGGTTCTAGTATCATTAAGGAGAAAGGAACATGCAAATTAAACATGCAAATAACGGATGATGCAGATATGGTCGACTGGGTATGAAATTTATCGAAAGATTGGAAATGTTTTACCTCTCTGTTTCCAGATCTGGGGGATTGGCCAGACAAAGGTCTTCACCTTATGTTTGTCTTTCTTCAGTTGATCGCAAGAGTGAAAGCAATAAATGAGCGTTACGAAGAAATCAAACTAAAAAGAAATATTGAAAAAGCGGAACGTAAATTGGGGTACAACACCTTCTCAGACTCTCATTGGCTAATGAAAAGGTCACACTGAATTTAAGAATAGCAAGAGAGAGAAATTAACAAACATGAATCTTGGGAGCGTTTCAAGAGAATAGACAACATCCTTACTAGAGACCAAATGAACACGAACATTTTCACAGTCTGGCAGGATAAAGGAAAGACTTCGACTATCACAAAGCTCTTACACCCCTTCGACCCAACATTGCAGAAAATATATGATTCAGACACCATCTGCGATTATGTCCGCTTATTCTACAAGAAGTTGCTCACCACGGAAAAAAATCATACGATACCTCAAGTAGCTTCGAAAATAAAACATATGTTATGGGGATCTACCCACAGAGTCCTCTCTTCCATGGAGGAGGAAGACTTGGACAAACCAATCACCTACAAGGAATTGACAGTTGTCAGGCCCAACATGGTGAGGGGAAAGTGCCCGGGCCCAGTCAATTTCTCATTAGAGTTCTATGGGAAGTTCTAGGAGTTACTGGGCCCAGACCTTCTACAAGTATTCAACAATGCCCTACACAACAAACCACAAGGTACTCGGACTACAGAAGGCGTTATCACACTACTCTATAAAAAAAAGGGACAGAACCGACGTTTGCAATTACTGTCCTCTATCACTTCGCAATGTTTCCGACAAAATCCTGACCAAAACTCTGGTCTGAATGCTAACTCTGGTTATGACAAGGCTACTAGTGACATCGAACCATTGTCAACCTGCATCCGGATCCTATAGGTTCTAATCCCGGACCGCCACTAACAAAGCTTAGGTAGTGCCATCCATGGGTGAGGCTCAGAGGTAGTGAGCAAGTTCGCTAGCCACTTTGCCAATAAAGTATCATAATGATTTAGATTTTCAGGGTCGTGTATTCACAGTCCACCTCGAGCTTTATTTTCCGTGAGTTTCCACCAAGCCACTTACTGATACAAGAAGGGACATTGGAGTCCCCTTTCCGAATGAAATGGGTCAAAAGTTGTCTGATGAGCGTTGCTGATGAGGTTGACAGTGATCTGATTGCCAGAATATAACAACTTGTGGATAAAATGGTTGTGTTTGCCATGAGGGCCCTACCGAATAGCGAAATAGTATACTTTTTTTAGTACTTCGAGCAGACATTCCTTATGTGTGATTCTACGATCTTTGCTTGGGTCTCACTCCAAAGGGGACTGGAACACCTAGATAACGTTATGAGTTCGATTTATTGATTACTTTCATGCCCACAATGACAACGAGGTTGTCTCCTTTTTTTGTGACTGCAGTAGATTTTTACGAATTGACCTTAATCTCGGATACCTCCTTGTACAAAGCTCGACAATCCTTCAGGGCAGTTAGGGATGACATCGAATTCTCTGAAATGGTTGAGAAGTCGTCAGCAAGAGATGGGACTTTAAGTTCATAGTGTGGAGAGATCGAGACACCTTTGCATTCCGGATGACAACTTATCATATTCATAAAAAAATTCTTATTGTATTACGAAAAACGAAAGCGCGAGGGGGCATCCCTGCCTAAGTGACTGGATATTGTAAAGGATTTTGACAGGATTCCGTTAATAATCACCCTTCCATGGAAACCATGGTAGATAGCATTTACCCACTTTCTGAGATTCGGACCCACCCCAATCTGACAGAGGACCTGTTGCACAAAGTTCCAGCTCACGAGGTCGTACAATTTCTCAAAGTCTATTAGTATGATCACAATGTTGGAGTTTGTGATTTTGATGAGATCTAATGCTTGCAAAATAGTCATAACGTTATTAAGGGTCAATCTACCTAGCACGAAGTGCCTTCTTATGCACTCTATGGTTACATCGGGCAAATCATTGACTTAAACACCTATTCGAAAAGTCCGGAGCTGCATACTGCCTTACACTTTTTCTTCCCCGACTGAAGAAAGTATGCTTATGTTCACGTTTTCGTGTGAGAATCTAGAGATTACAGGCCAGTCTGATCACCCTTTCTACTGGCACGTGGTCAAAAAGTCAGGGAACTTCGAAATGAAATGGTTGCAGAGAGGACTTTGACAGATACACCACCTTGTTGAAGAAGATGCAGGCAGATGGAGATCAACAGACAACCTACGGGAACGCTAAAGAGGCCTTCAGAACGTGGAGAGAACAGAGACCGACTAATTATGGCTATCTCGGAGAGTTAGGTGAAATTTATGAGCGAACCAGACCAGAAGTGGAAGAAGGGTGCCTGGAAGAAACAACAACAACCAGTATTGTCATGTGGAAGAAGGAAGTGAGACAACTGAGATACAGATCTCAAATTAGAAACTGGGTAAATCTTGTCTTTATCAGTAGGGTGAAAAGGAACAGATGCAGGAAGAAGAGGATTGGTTGAAAGTCAGGGTAGTGGATAAATCCAATGGGTTCCCACACAGATATTGCCCCATCCTGCAGGCCCCCCCCTGCAGAGGGTGGAAGGTGGACCTCGCTATAATAGGTTGGACTTTCTCGATCAATTAGAAGAACAAAGTAAGCTGGCAACTACGCAGTACACATCTAAGGTAGGGGTACGTGGTACGGTCAAAGTTTCATCAATACAAGCGATGGTATGGACCAACTGGTAGAAAAAACTGCCATTTCGTCAAAATGAACATTTTTTTTTTATTAACGAAAATAAAACCAAGTTTTTTGGTTGAAAACTCCTCCAGATTTGCTGTCTTGGAGAATATGACGTTCTTAAAACGCTGGACCCCTTGGATGTACATGGACCTAGCTTGAGACTAGGTAAATCAAGCAGTGTCTGGATGATAGTGCTTGCATGGACCTGGTCTCAAGCTAGGTTCATGTACATTCCGGGGGTCCAGCGTTTTAAGAACGTCGGACCCTCATAAACAACAAATCAGGATGAGTTTTCAGCCAAAAAACTCGATTTCAATTTCGTTCAAAAAATAAAAAATGTCTATTTTGATCAAATGACCATTAAGAATGAAGAGAGTGAGAGATCTGAAACTTTTAGCAACAATTGGATTTCATTCTTCATATCTATGATACTCAAGGCACTGGAACCCAAGGTGGGGGGGTTGCAGTGGCTTCGCATTCACTGCAGCGTCCCTACTGCGATTTGGTGCGCAAGTAAAGGAATTAATATCAATGCCATATGCGATGTATGCCGCAATGAAGCTCCGAAAGATTACAACCACCTATGGCAGGAATGTGTTATGGTCAGTGGCTTCTGGGACTGGGTCTCCCACATGTGGTTTGCCGCATACGGGCCCAAGACCATCTGGACCAGAGACTTCATTGTCTTTGGCATCAAGGAAAAAATATATTGAATAGGATATGTTATGAATATGAGATATGGAATGAGTTCAAATACTCAATTCGTAGGCTGATAGCAACAACATGGAAAAGAATGAAACAAAATAGTCATTCAGTACAGTCGGTGAGAGAAACTTTTAGGCCAATCTAGAGAAAGACGTGCAATGGTACAAGTGGGTCCACTTCTCTCCCTAGAGCCCGTTGATAACGTCCAGATTCCTGAGGGAAGAATCAGTCGATGTCAACATAGAACCTATCCTCAGTTCCCTATAGATAGCCTTTTCCTATATTTTTTAATCTTTTTATAGTCCAAATTTTATTCATATTGGAGACTTACATAAATGGTACGTTGGACGTTATTTCCAGCAGGAGACTCCTCCGGGTTCACATCTTGAGGGATTTCCAGTCTTCGTCTTATGATCATTATGGAATGCAATCATTGTGTTTAATTTATTTATTCAAAAAAACACGCAGATTTTCCTTTGTTTACTGTGCAGGACGTACGAGCCATTACAACTTTTTTTTGTCAAGCTTTAAACGTGATTGCGGTAAGTTTTATCCACGTACGACCATAATGTAGTCAGATACATGTTGTTAAGTGCTCGTAAGAGCATGTCCGACTGGAGCGGGGAAAGGCTGAAAGTCTAGCAGTCGCGGCAGCGATGGCGGATCAAAACGAGTGCGCCTTCGGAATGCAACCCAAGCATATATTTTCGAAAAAAAAAAAAAAAACAAGGGTCGCTGGCGCTAAGTCCCTCTAACGGGTGTTTAAACTTGGTTTTAACTACCGATTACATATTGTTTTTTGTTTTTTGATATAACATCTCACGACGACACTGTGTCGCCGTGACCATCAGATTAGGTTTCAATGTTATTAGGAACTTTTGAAGAAGGTTGTTCTAGGCGCGTGGTAATACATTACCAATTCTACCTATTACCATGATCCTACAATTGCCTCCTTCGAGAGTTTGGTTACCTTAGGGCTCTGCTTTTGAGGGGCATGGGCTATGGGTGGGATTCTATTGGGGACTCCGCTAGAGGGAGGGTGGGTAGCATAACAAAAGGGGTGTCCTAGGAGTCCCATATGTAGGAATAGAGGTGGAATAGGCTCCAGTCAAGGATATCGTAGGGGAGTGTGCAGTAGAGGTTGTCTCAAGGGGTGAGGGTGGTCTGATACGTACATGGAGAACACAAACAAGATTATAATACTCTTGCATAGGTCTAGTTAATGATAGAGGTGGGGAAGCGGATAATGGTCGTGAAACCGTTGAGGACGGAGGCTAGAGATACTCTGGAGGATGATACATAATGACTAGAGACCTAGTTGATGATAGAGGTAAGGGGAACGGATGGTGGTCGTGAGCCTGTTGGGGACACACTTTAGATGCTCTAGGTAAGAACAAAAAAACATAGAATTCTAGATAATAACCAGAAGGGCCTTGATGATGATAGAGTTCGGGTCCCTCCAATAGGAAACAGTTCAAGAACATATAACTCAAGATAATAACCCGAGGGATATGATGATGATAAGGCTAGGATCTTTCTAACATGAAAAAAGGTCCACCTATGAGTCTCGTAGTCGAATGTCTACCCTTATCCCTCGAAGTACCCGTACAACAGGGTTCGCTCAACTATGCTTCAATCAAGGTTGGGCAGGGAGATGAGGACCTTATTAGCCGTGATGCCTATAACCACTATCCGGTCATGTCACTATAAAAAAGTGATGATCCTAGGTGGTAAAAACATTGAGTTAGGACCCTGGGATTAGGGAAGAGTTGGGGACAGTAATGATGAGTAAGGGCGAGAGAGTCTTATACGAGGCCTGTATAAAATCATTTGGATGATCGAATGACCAACTACTGACGAGACTGTCATATGCATGTGCTCAGCATGTTCAACAGTCCGGACTTAAAAAAATAAAAAAATTAGAAGAGCTACTTTGTTTTTGCATATAGGTTTCTCAGGAGTTTCTGTGTATGGCTGGTCATATATGTTTTTGTGCCTTCCATTCATTGTATGTCTATTACATATTGTTTATGGATTTTTTCTTCTTAGCCTCTCTGGAAGCGATAGGAAGTTGATTCGTGAGGTTCGTTTAACTGATGACGTATCTGTTTTCGCTTAAATATCATAAGAATTATGAAATTTAATTGGGGAAGGAGTAAGAGATGTTGGGTAGATTTAAGGGATGTTATGACAACAACCTTACCTTCAAGTGTACAAACATGCCGGATTGTTGGGATTTATGAGGTTGCATCGTAAGACTCGGTAAGAGTTTCAAATTTTATTATTTTCCTTAGATGCATTGTTGTATATAAGAGCTAAAGGTGTATCTCCGAATAGAAAATTGACTTCCAAATTTTGCATGATAACTGCTTATTTGTAAACAAAAAACAGAAATTTAAATGGTTGTGGTGCATTTTGTTTCTGCAGAGGGTGAGGAGATTCACATGCATATAACCCTTCTTTTCCACTTGAAAGTGGAGTTGAGGTTGTGGGGTTCCAATGACGAAACCTTTAACAAGACACTGATGAACGTTTTATTGAAATTTAGGCGGGTTTGGGGAGAATAGGTTAAAAGTTTTAACATGGTGGAGGAAAAATTTTCAGGATATCATGGAGGGTCATAAGGTCTGATTTGGCTTGTGCTGAAAGGGAGACATTTTATTGAAAGCTCTTGAAGCAGGCAGTTGTTAGATTATGGTAATAAGTAGGATTGATACGTGTGACTGGGTAATCGTAAATACAAAGATTTAACACGAGTTGGAGTTAAAATGCGATATGCAGGACTCGAACCGTTGCTATTCGTTTAAACAGTCATCAATCTTGAGGTTGGGTCATTCCTCTATATTTGGTCTAAGTTATAAGTTGGATTCCTGTACAAGAATTAATTTGAAATCCGACATACAAACTTTCTAAAGAGTGATTACGAGTAACTTAAGTTTTCTAGTGTAGTCGGTGAAAATATTAGAAGTAAGACTCAGAATCGGGTGTGATTTTGTTAGCAGATTATTCTGCATCTTTTGACTCATGACTCTTAGGGATGGATGTGGACACAACAAGTGTGATTCAGACGTCTCGTGATTTTTTAGTCTGGTCTGACAAGGATCTTGAGATTAGGTCTGACCTTTTCGTGCAAAGAAGGTTGACGTCCTTGATATAGTCTGGATATTTTTTTTGTCTGGTCTTGATCTACGTCTTATATAAGATGTAGATTTGTCAACAGTCCTGATGATTCATGTTTTGGAGACCGGTTGAAAGGAGTAGGGTTAGCGGTCGGAGACATCAATACTTATAGCTAAGATATTACCACGACATCTACTGGAGGATCGAACTCGATGGGCTTGAGAATCATGCTTAATTTTATAATCGCATATCCCGTTGTGTTCATAAACTCCCGATGTGTCTATGTTTTTTATCCTTTTTACGTCCCTCTTTCTTACCTTTTTTCTTTTTTCCTCTTCCTCATGTACTTTTTTTTTTTTTGTCTCGTTTTCTTGCTCTATTTTATTCATTTTGATTGAGTATGGATGAGACAAGGATCACGTCTTGAATGAGTTATATAGGTCTCTTTGCTCGATGCTTGCTTATGTCCTTTGCTTATGATCACACATTAATGTACGATGTAGTGTACTCAACACACTATGCCATCGTTGAGAAATACTAAAAAAGATGACTAAACGCCTCACCGCACCATTTACCCAATGTGCAAAATGACAACGAGTTACCATAATATTTGCCTTTTGTGTGTTTAGTTGATGGTGCGGGGAGACCTAAAGCCCCTGCTACTAAGACTGCGAGGCTCACCAACGTGGTAAGCCTGTGAAAACTCAAGAAAGGTTGGTGGGTTCTCACCAGTACGACGAACCCATATAAACTTGTCAGTACCATGCCTCACGTCACCCACTCACCAACGCTCTCGTTGGATGGAAACATATCCCGAACAGTCCAATGAAGGCAAAAAAAAAAAAAAAAAAAAAGGTCCACAACGGTAGTGTGAACTGATGGGAAACTCAACAATTTAGTAGATGTCAAAAAGTTACCACCAAGGATGGGAGTTGCGAACATGGGGTTTCACTTGGTAGCCAACAACCGAATGGTCTAGTGGTGGCGCCAAAGCGCGCATTGTGCTTCACCTTTTGAGTAATCTTGCTATGAGCAAAGTTCCTAATTTTGGATCTATATAAACTAGATGGTCCGAAAATGTAATGAATAGTCAATCCTTTCTTCATGAAGCAATCAATGTTGTTCCTTCAATCAGTTGTCCGATTGGCAAACGTTCGATCACGACGACTCTGTTACACATCTGCTACCCTACTTATCCCAGATCCCGAACAACACAATCCCTGCCAATCGCGACCAGAAAAAATAGGTTTTTTGTGCGCCCTGATAAAACGCCAAAAAACAATTTCATGTCATTTGGATGGGGAAAAAAAAGAAAAATAAGTGGGCGTTGGGGTTAATGTTCCTCTGCTGCAGCAGATGCACTGGCATGATCTGCCACACATGCAGCATCTGCTGAAGCAGATGCAGCATGAGCATCTGCACCATCTGCTCGAGCAAATGCAGCAGGTGCAGTGGTTGTCACACCGAGTGCTGCAGTTGTAGAAGTTGTGGCATGTGCAGTATGTGCAACATCTGCCGCAAAAGGTGCAGTAGATGATGTAGCAAAAGATTCATCTGGTTCTACATTTACAGCTGCAATATGTGCAACAGAGGCTGTAAAATTTGAAAAACAAAGATAAAAATCATTGCAACCAGGGTCACCGCCCGTACGTACGGAGGTCCCCGGACGGACCTCCGTACGTACGGGCGTTCGAGGTCCCGTTTGGGGTTCGAACCCGAAGGCGTTCGGTCCCCGCCAAATAATATTTCGGTGCCTAAAAATATATATATTTTTTTTGAATTGTTTTTTGTGAGTTCTCTATGACGTGCGGTACATGCCTATAAATTTTGATATCATTTGGCTCAGCCAAATAAGAATTACAAATCGTCAAAGATGGCGGTGTCAAAACGTGCTCGCCCACATTTTTTTCACTTTTTACTTTTTGTTTTCACTTTAGTTAGGGGTCTAAACAATTTTATAATTTTTTGAAACTTTTTTAGTGGGTTATATTGTGTGAAGGACAAATCTGTAAAGTTTTACGGGATTTGGCTACACCAA
The DNA here is from genome assembly GCA_003427395.1 of Chara braunii. Classification (NCBI taxonomy): domain Eukaryota; kingdom Viridiplantae; phylum Streptophyta; class Charophyceae; order Charales; family Characeae; genus Chara; species Chara braunii. The sequence goes on along the minus strand of BFEA01000111.1, from coordinate 897,712 downwards.
AAAGAAATGAAAAATCGCCGAAGATGGCGGTGTCAAAAATGTGCTCGCGCACTCACTAAATTTAATTCTTTTTTTCTTTTGTTATTTTTATTATTAGTATTTGTTTTTCATATTTTATTAGTATTTTAAATTCGGTAAGAAATTTGGATTGAATGCTCAGGCAAATCTTGTTTAATTTATTTTTCTTCATCACATATCGTTTTTTCAGTTGTTTTTTTTTTTTTGTCCGCATTCAGCGCGAACGGCCGAACGCATCCCCAAGGGGTCCCATACGTTCGAGTATTCGGGTTCGGGCGTTCGGCCCGTACCGAACGTCGGTTACCCTGATTGCAACGATATTTTCTTTTATACATTCAAATTGTATAAAATTTCATGACGGTATAACTCACTTTACAAAGAACCCATATATGTATATATTTTTAAACTAAACGTTTAAGACTTAAAGTAAAAGAAACTGTGAAAAGAAAAACAAAAAATATAAATACTGACTCCGAGAGAACGTTTTCTATAATGTAATTTTTGACGATCTTTATTTTTTATTTTTACAGATCTAAATGCTCCAAAAATTTATGGGAATATACCTCAGTTAACGCAGAAAAAAAAAAAAGTTCAAGTTCAGTACGTCGGATATAAGGGCCGGGGCGGAGGTTTGCCCGATTTGTCTGGTCAGACAACCCTGATGCCAGCAGGGCCTCGGACATCCACCTTAGCTACCTAGAAAAACAATTATTTTTAAGACGTGTTGAAGAAGGTTGGAAAAGTAAAAGCGTTGAGAACTGTAGTTTTATGTTTTAAAAGCAATAGGATGCACGCCAATTTTTCCCCCGCTTTTAATATTTTTTAATCAACTTAATGACGATAGAACTTGTGACTTTTTTTTCAAAGATGTTTTATTGTTTTATGAACTTAGCTTGTAGCGGTAAACTATAATAAGTTTTTTAGTTATATGAGATGAGGAGGCTGACCGACACGCTGTCGGAGCAAACACCCTTACAAGGGTATTTGCTCATGATTTTGCATTCGATACAGTATCGACGCCAGTTGCCATCTTAAGGACGGTCTGGAGTAAAAAGTGAGAATTTTTTTTGCTTCGCGCCGTGAAGCAAACTTCTCAACCATTGAGGCCGAGATTTCTGGGTGATCGTACGCAGTGATACGACGCATACGACAACAGGTAAGGGTTAGTAAAAATTAAAAGTCTTCGGCCGCGAGGGCCGGAGGGTTGGAAGAAAAATAAGAAAGGTCGCACGGGATGTGGCGACCACAATCTAAAACAATTAAAGGATCAGACGGTAAAGGCAGAAATGAATTAGAACAAGTTCAGGGGCGTCAAGACCGACCGGTATATGAAAGTCGGCAGATTGCACCACCGTAAAATCTAAAGACGACTGAGAAATTAATACAAACCTCGCCCATGCGGCCGAGGCAGCCAAAAGAAACGCACTGCCGACCATAATACGTAACGACAGTCGATACATCTGTCCTTACTCGTATGCCGTGAGTGGGGTTGGGGCTTCAGCTCCTCCTCCTGTACATAAGGGGAAATCGTTCCTCGAATGGCGACTTCACACCCACATGACCGCCCAAGCGACCGGCGCCTTCATCCTTTGAAGAGGGGGACACTGTTGCAAGCTTTGATATTGTCCGTATAGGGTCTGGACTCAGACTACTTGAACTGGTATCCATCAACCTAACGGTGTCGGGCCTCTGAAAATGCCAACTTTTGTCCTCTTCTGCCCAGCCTTGAGTACCCGGCACACCTTCCTCTACTTGGTGTGGTACCGACCTACCTGCTATATGAGAGTTTCCGCTACCTCTTAGTATTACGGGTGTTTTTTACCCGCTACTTGAGTGTTTTCCCCGTTGCAAACCTCGATGTTACGGTCACAGTTAAGTACCGACCTTTCGGGCCTTCCACTCAAATCAAGTGCCCTTGAGGGTCACACACACACTCAAGCCAACAAGCACTTCGACAGGCACGCAGACCAGCAAGCGTGCACACATGCTGACTAAGAAACGGGCTCAGGCCACTAGGTGGGCTGAGCCCCGATACTGTACGTATATCTGGGCGGCTCTTCTTTTAGTTAGAGTNAAGAAACGGGCTCAGGCCACTAGGTGGGCTGAGCCCCGATACTGTACGTATATCTGGGCGGCTCTTCTTTTAGTTAGAGTAAGAGCTAGCCTAGTAGGTTAGAACTGACAAGCATAGAATTTAGGGAACAAATTTGCCTGACCCTTGAGCTAGCTCCTTTTGTAAAGGAGCTCCGGAGCATTTTGTTTTGTCCGAGCTCAATTGGTTAGGGCTCGAACCCGTGCCTTAGTTATTAGAAGATTAGTAGTTAGTTGGAACGGTAGATTCAGTTGTGCTCGTGCACGACAAGTGACATGAGTAGTGGGTTAGTCAGTTAGTATTTCGTGGTTTTCCTTTTATTTATTTCGTTTTCATTAGATTCTTATTTTTTTAATTTTCTTTCTTTTGATTTTTACTTTTTCGATTTCGAGCCTCATACAGTAGATTCGTGTGGACGACTCTGCACCCACGCCACGGGCAGATTCAGTTCCGACAACAGGCACTGCCTGTGTGCCACACTGAGGCATGACCGAGTTAGCAGTACAACCCGACGGGGAGCACGAACGTGACCAGCGGAAGTTAGAAGAGATGGGCGCGGTTAGTTGACGCGACCACGAAGTTGAGGGGGAGGAGGAGAAACGCAGGGGGTAGCATGGGAAAGGGGAAAGTGTGTGCAAGCGGGAGCGTATGGAGAAGAAAGGCGCACGCGGGTGGAAGAAAGCAAGCGCGCAGAGCAGAGGAAGGAAGAATCACGGTACGTATGCGGGAAGAAGAACGAGAGAGGGGGCGCGCAGAGGAAGAACGAAAGAGCAGTGGAGGGCACAGTTAATAGGAGGAAGAGGAGACAAGAGAAGAAAAGAAGGAGGAGGAGAAGAAGAAGAAGAAGAAGGAGAAAAGGAGGAAGAAGGGGAAGGAGAGAAGAGGTGAGCGGAATACTTACCTGACGATACGGCCAAACATTGGCTAAGTTCAGGGCGAGAGTTCGATATGGGATGCATCCGCCGCTTACCTTATGCAAGGGCGAGACTGTGGGATCCGTCGGTGAAGTCGTGAGGGCTGACCCACCATCTGCTCGACTGTTGGAGTGCACGTCGTCGTCCCCATACACAACGCATCATCACGGATTGTGTGCAGTAAGAAAAGGTAAGTATCCAACCCCGTAGTCAACTTCACGATAAGTAAAATTGAATGAATCTAATGCTACAACATAGAAAGATGCATTACTACAACCTATGTGTGTGCGTGCGAGTGTGCGTGAGTGAGTGTGTGTCGCGACCAGTCTCATGCTACCTCCATCAATAGGATGAGCAAAATCGAATGAATCTATCGTTGGAACATGGAACTATACACTAGTTTGTGTGTGTGTGTGTGTGTGTGTGTGTGTGTGTGTGTGTGTGTGTAGAGTGCTCGTGAGACTAACGCTACTTCCATCTACGGGAATAGCAAGAACGATTGAATCTACCGCTAGAACATTGAAATATGTACTAGCAGGCGCATGCCTTCTCTTATGGCAGATTTTAATTTTCATATTCCTTCTTTTTCTGTTTCTGTTTCTTTTTCTTCTCCTTTTTTTTT
>BFEA01000111.1:871448-885112 GCA_003427395.1 Chara braunii | reverse complement strand
GGATCTTTCGGGAGTATACCTAAAGCAAGTAGTAGGGTGCTTCTGTAGGAGCCTCGACTATTTGTTGTAGGAAGGATACTCATGTGTGAGCTACCCTGCTACTCTGAACAGATCTTATGTATAACACTAAGAGAGACTGAGCAGAAAGTTAACTACTCATGAGTGACTTACTCGACTGTCTGCCTTGACTAACTGATTGCTTGGTATTGATCAAGTAGCAAGATAATTATGTCTGAATTAGCCTACTACTTGAGTATGTAACACAAATAGAAAAAAAAGGAAGGAACAATGATCTGTTGGAGCAAGGTCTTCATATATCTAGGATAAGAAACAAGGAAAAGAAGATAGGACCGCGGGAGAAAGAAGCTTAAGAACCACCGCGTAGTCCATGGCCGTCCGTGGCTTCGGATGGAAGGCCAAACGATGAATGAGTTACATCTCATCTACACAAGCGCCAAAACGGTGCGCATATCTCCAAGAGAGAGAATGGAGGGACCGAGAGTAGGGTAAACATAAGTTTCCCTAAAGACGACTTAGGACAGAGGAATGAGACTCTTTGAGAGAAAGGAGAAAGTAACAGACGACTTAGGGAAGGGTTGTGAGACTAAGACTAGGGATTAGGCCTGGGATGTGGATCCCAGAGCTCACTACCCATGTCTAAGGGCTTGACCCTTAGATATCAATATGTGGGGAATCGAGTGGGGGTGTTGAATCTTTGTTAACCTGTGTGTGTGCAGGTCCGGACTCATTTTACTGCTGCATTGGAAGGAAATGATCTATAAAAGGGTCCAAACTTCCTGTTATCTCTCGATAACAGGTCGGTTGTTACCGATTCAACTTTCTCCCTTTGACTTGACACCCACCTCTAAAGTCAAACCCTGTGGTCAGTACAAGTGTCACATGTGGTCATTGCCTAAATGATCCTGGTCACTCTCAAGGGTCCTTTGTAGAAATGTGAGGGGGCTGGGTATACGTCTCAGGACAGACAAGGCTGTCATACATGGTTTGGGAAGTGAGGGACAAGGTCAATGGTTGATGGTTGACGCCGTTAGTGCATGGCATGTGAACTGTCTTTGCATTATTCAGTGCAGGTCTGTTTTGTGTGTGATTTTGGATTGAACTGGACCTGGTCTGTTGAAGAGTCTCGGACACACAACACTTGGGAAAGTGGGAAGGGTTCTCGGCAGTAATACTTCCATATTCATCATATGTTCAATTTAACTTCTATACTATTCTGATGTTCAGCGAAGTCATAACTTGTTAAGAAAGATAAGACACCCTTTTGGTAGAATGATTGTCTGATTAATAATTGTCAAGAGAATATTACATTACGCAGTAGCGGGAATAGGCAGCCTTTTAAAAGTTCGACCTGAATATCTAACGGGTCAGTTCTAGGCGTCTTACCGCGCGTACCCCATCTTATGCTACAGCGATCGAGCAAACGATCTCGGCCGACCTACCTCTACAAAGGCATGTAAAACCCTTCGCATGTGGGCCGGTAGCTGAGCAGGGGTACGCCTACCTAAGGGTGGTGACAGCCCATTGGGTAGAGGTAAGTTGTACCTCGCGACGTCTCGACCTGTCGCAGGGCGTCGTGAGAGGTATAGCACGCGCGCACGGTCGGAGTGGTGACCGGTTCTTTTTCAGGAATACATCCTGCGTGACACGACCGTGAGGTTCAGCGCTCCTAGCGGGGTGTGAGACCGACGCGCGCGACAGGTGGCGCCGTTGCCGGGGACCTTCGGTTGCCTGCCGGGGTCCTATGTGAAGGGACCTGGGTCTGGTTAATTGAAGCCCTAGCAAAACGAAAAACGAAAAAGTAGAATGTCATGTGGTTTTCGCTAGTTAGTAAGATAACTAATAGGGATAATTGATGATCTATAAGTAAGAGCTCCTCTTGGGATAAGATGAGTACTAGAGCCTTGTGAACCTTAGTCGACACTTCTATCACTTTCCCAAGGGGGTAGTTACTCCCGAGACTGTTCATGGGGGGGGAGTATGCAAGTAGCGGCTAAGGATCACGAAGTCTTCATAAAAGTTGAGTTAGTAGGGATAACAGATAAGTCGATTAACACAGTGGGATTTGACGATTTCTTGTCGAATCTGCACGAGAGGTTTTCGACTGCGCTAATTTCTTCTGACCATAATATTTTTCATCCCTACGTTGACCTCGCGTACTCCCGTTTCTGAAATCTTTAATTTAGATCCTTTTAGATAAGTAGTTAGGTATACTATATTACATCACAAAAATTGAGATTCCTTAATAAGGGTACGCATCACTATACATAGGCGATACCTTAATTAGTGGGTGACTAAGAAGGTGCGCGAGTAATACCTTTCTCCATCCATGCCGCGCGGATCGGAAGTTGGAAGAGGAAAAGGTGGACGACAAGGAAAGACTACAGATAGATCTATTGATTTGACCAAGGAAAGAGAAGATCGGGAGGAAAAAGAGGAAGAGGAGGAGAGATGGGAAGGGGTGAGATTGCGTCGACATCAGGAAGACTTGCGCGAACGCACGCCGTCCCCTGGAAGGATGACCATTATCCATATAAGTATGCGGAGTATTACGGCGCTCCGCCCCCACGATTCGAACTGCCTCCTCGTACTTATCCAATGAGATATACTTCTCCCTCTTCTTCTATGACACGTCGGCTTCAGCAGTTGACTGTCCTTCCTCGGCCGCCTTAACCTGCTCTTCCGCCGCCGCCGCATGTGCCTGACCCTCCCGTAGTGTCTCAGGCTGCACCTGCGGATCATCGGTTATGTATCACCCTGACACTATTCTTCCTATGTCAGATAAAATTATGCGGGCTGATTTCATACGTATTGTACAAAGGGATCATTTGAAGATGTCGTCCGGTCAACACGAAGCTGTACCAGAATAAGTAATGATTTAGTACTTGTCAAGGTCATCAGACGAAAACACCTTCGAGGGGGAAAATAGGTCACGATGATTTTTATATTTCTTCTCTTATCAGTAACAATACCCATTACGAAGGGGGTATCCGTCTGGGAAGAAAAAGGGGAGTTGAGGAAAGGTGTTGGCACCTCCTTAGGGATAAGCGATCTAGATAGGTGTGAGGCGATTTCTATGGGTTTTCGTCCTGAATAGGTACAAATTTTTCTTCATAAGTAAAAGTACCAATCAATCGGCTATAGCAAGAGAAGGCAAGGAGAGTTCAAGTAACATGTCAATGAGTGAAAGACATACCTAGGGATATAAGGGGGTCTAAATATAGGTAGAGTTAGTAGAGACCCTCATTTGCAATGGGTTTTAAATAAAGGTTCAGTCTTAGGAAAGAGTCAATATGGGCTGAATCCGTGTTTGGGAAAAATTTAGAGGTCGATTTCATCTATAAGGGGCAGCCAAAGGCTCCTGATCCTGAGTACTGTCAGTAAGGCAGTGAGGAGTTTGGTGTTAAATCATCCAGTTTACGTTTAACTTGCTGGCAAGATTCAGGTATAAGGCTATCTGTTAGAACTCATTTACTTCAAGATCATCTACCTGAATCTGAGCGCTTAAAGTTTCTTCCTTTTAAGATCATTCATTAAGCTTATCTATGTAAATTTATTCATCCGTGTCAAGTTTATTTGAGTCAAGTATATTTAATACTGTCAATATGAGACTGACTATCTGATGCATTTTTTTATGGTTGCTCGCCGAGTTACCCATCTGAGTTTATGTGTTTAAAACTGCGCGCCTTAATCCATCCATTGAGCTAATCAAATATGACTATCCGTTTATATCGATTTCACTTGAATCTATATAGTTGGTTTGCTCTCCTATTGGAAAGTAGAAGTGTTACGTAAAATCCACGTTCGACGCGGGTTCGGAGGTGAATGGAGTGACCAACTTCTTGGGAGAAGAGATTCTCTCGAGAAGTGGTCAATGTGTAAAGTCTACTCTTGGGGGAGTTGCAATCCTAAAGTTATCCCTTCCCTGAAAGATGGCTTGAAGGAGCTATAAATTTGTCTTCTAAAAGTAGTAGTGAGACCAGCGCCGGAACTATGTTCCTGGTCCATAGTGGGGTGTTGTCACCTAACCCTTCGAGGAGAGGTGACTACATTACTATTAAGATGGAGGAAAGTATTTGAGCCTTGTTAGACTATGGTCTGTGAAGGAGGCGACTACTACCTGCCGCAAGGAAGCAAGGGGTGACGCCCCAGCTATCTTTGTGTCAAGTGAGTTCATTTGCACGAGATGGGATATGGATCCTGGAACGTGTATGGTGGGGTTGTCTACTAATGGACAAGGGTCTGCAAGCAACGAATTTTGGAATCGGAGGGTGAAGCAGTGAGGCTTGGTCCTTCAGCGGGGCTCGGGAGTCTAAGATGTTAACCCTTTTAAGGGATTACACTGCCCCTTGACACAATATACTCCTGTCAAAGCCCGGGGAATAGAATGTAGTATTCTCACTATTTTTGCATCTAAAAGTACTTACCGTTGAAAAATTTATTGACCACAGCATGACTGTTGTCTATTGTAACAAGTACCATAAGTTTCTCTTCATCACTATGCACGCATATACCAGTGGAACTTGTCTTTTCGCTTGCTAATATTATTTACTTACGTAACTATTATAAATATTGTTGTCGCTATGGCAGTATATTCATACTATAAATAACAGTTATTATGATAATTTATGAATTCAATATTCAAAAATTGCGAATGTATTATTATCGCAGTATATTATCATCTGCTTTTGAATGGTCTTAAACGATGAAAATGCGCAATCTTAGTGAGGTATGATGTGAAGATTATCCTTCAGGAAGAATATTATGAAGAAAAGGGATTCTGGATAGTGATGAATAAGTTTGTTGGACGTTTGTAAGCAGAACCGAGAAGTAGCTCAAGAATGTCAGAAAGTCGTATGCTAGGGAAAGACCCCAGCATAGCTTTGCCTATTGAAAAAAGAGGATGGTTTGGAGTTGTCCTTGTCAAGATTGGTTAGGGAGAATAAAAATATCGGTTCCTGGTGGGGTACGTCTTAAAATGAGGGTATCCTTATTTTCGAAGTGAATTTGGATTCAACAATGATGAGGACAGTGCAATTGTGAAAATGACCATGTACACCTCGTCGTCTTTTTGAATTACTTTCGGTATCGAGTTGACACTGAGACTTGAGAACCTGCTCACGAGACTCTTAGGACTAGCCGAAGTGGCTGCTGCGAAGTGGGTAAAAAAAATGTGTCAGAAAAAGGATGAGCCGGTATCCGTTGTTTTAGAGGTCAGGGGTGCAGGTAAGTTTGTGTTCCCCTCCTCCCCGTTGCGAGTCATCCTACCCGAGTTCCTTGTAGGAGAATATTTCGATGAACGAGAGATAAAGACAGCAACGGAGGCCGCTTTAATAGAACGAGGATGAGGATACAAACGTTATACGAGTGAGATAGTATACAATCTGTGCCTGGAAAAGGGGTCCATACTCCTCAGCTGAAAGCTTCAAAGTACGACTTATATTTCTAACGCCTACACTGATTCTCATGACCTAGACTAAGAAATTAATACTTTGATGAGTTTCGGATGAAGGTAGGCGCGCAGTAAATATTATTACTTTCAACAATTCATGCACGGAACTTATAGTCTTAAGATAGGTGTTTTTTCTCATCTGCTTACATGATTCATGTATGTTTACGGTGCCTTTTAACTGCTTTGCCAGGTGGCTGTTTTAAAGATTATGCGTTCGTATATTGGCGGTATTAGGTTGCTTTTAGATTTGTTAAGAGAGGAAAGGAGGATGCTTATTAAGAACAATCTTCGGCTTACAGCCTGACGCTTTGTCGTTTGCTGTACTTGTACAGATCATCGACGGTGACAATGGCTAAGGATGACAGTTTGGCTAAGATCCTACTTTGGAGGAATTCGTCTCTCGCTAAAGCACTAACGCGCGAGTCTGTAAACGAGTCAATGCCCCAAGACCTTAAGGATCTTCCTAACTTTTTGAGCGATTACCGCAACTTTGGCCTTGAGAAGAAATGGGAAGAGAGAGCAATGTTGACTATGCTCCCTTTATTCGTGCGTGAGGAGATGAGCGAAAAATATATGATTCCAAGTTGAGATCACAAACTTGGAGTGAACTCGAGGGTTTGTTGAGTTTGAGGTTTCCCGAAAGCGAAGATGTCAGTCATCATTATGAGAGCCCTGAGCAAATGGTCGGCGGTACGTCGACGCAAGGAGAAATAGGCAGTATACAGAAATAGGTGAGAGAGTTGGAAGAAATAATGATGCAACTAGAGGGAGACAGGAAAGGAAGCGAAAAATCCCAGAGGGACTGTTAGACGAACTAGCTGGTGGAAGTGGAGAGAAAACAGATGATGATAATCGAGGCTCTCTCCGACCTGCAAGGGCCGAGAAAAAGTGGTGTGAAAACCAAGAAAGGAAAGGAAACAAGGGAGTGATTGACATGGAAGAAGAACATGAACCTCCTAAATTGATCAAAGCCCAGCGAAGGGCAGGAAACCGAAGAAACCAAACTCAAATGGTCATGAGTCATGGGCGAGGTCAAAATTGGGAAGGAGGTCGAGGAAATGATGATCAGGAAAGTGATCAAGGATCTTGGAAAAGAAGAGTGAATTTGAGAAAAGTTGTCTGCTGGCAATGAGGTTTTGTCACGTCAGAAAGATCGATGAAGGAAATGATCTGATTAACACCAATATCGAAGGAGGTGTTTATGACAGATTTGGGAACCTCATTAACCCAAACATACCTGGAGGGACGAGACAGGAAGCCTTGCGACGGAAGCGCGAATGGTGGACAAAGGCGACAACCTATATCAGTGACAGGGGATTTGTAAGGTCGTTGAATGGTAATGTCATCAGAAAGTCACGACTATCAAAAATAGAAGTATTCTCCCCTAGAGGGGTAACTGCAAGATGACTACTGGAGGATGAAATGAGGAAGGTATTCAGAGAGGGAAGCAAGTTGAGTGAGAATTGTTTTTGTCCACAGAAGCATGATATATGACAAGTAGGGGAGACAGTGAAATAAGATGGAGAAGGAGACGAAAGAAATTTTTAACAGAATCTTGAAATATTAGTGAAGGAAATGATGGAGTCCACCAAGATAATTGAGTGGAAGAAGGAGCAAGGATTTAAAATTATGGGGTTTGCGGGAACGCTCCTGGTGTAAGGACAAGAAAAGAACGAGAGTCCAAAAAGGCAAACATAAAAGGATGGTGAAGAGCAGGGAGGAATGAGTGAGCAGAGCACGAAGCATATTACCACGTAATACCTCTGAAGTCATTAAGCCACTGGCTTCAGGGACGATTGAACAAATTCTTCGAAGTTTACATGGGCGATAGTAAAATAGGAGAAGGTCTGACTCAGAGGCGACAACCTAGTCCTTTGAAATGACAAAAAGTTTGACAGAAACACCTTCACATGACCAAGAGGACAAGGAGTAAGGGAGAAAATTGTGTTGGCACTATATGAAGGAGATACAACTGAGAGAAAACTGTCCTCGGTATAAAAGGGTGAGACTGAGGGTTTTTGCTAAGACCGATAGGAACAAGAGGCTTATCGACATGAAGGGATACATAGGTAAGCAGGCCAAAAAAGGGTTTGTATTTCAGTTATTCAAGTAGTTAGGGCTTCACATTGAGGAATTAGGAAATATTTGCGCCTAACTGGTGGATGGGCGACTCTTTGATTCTTTCTTTTAAATTCTATAATATAACTCTCACATTTTTCGGATAGATATTATACTCTAATAGTCGAGTGTGAGGTGAGATTTGCGATATGTTTGTCGTTTATTTCCCCACTTAGATGCAATGATATACTTCAGTAAATATAATAAATGAGATGGCATAGAGTATGTACTCCGATATATGAGTTGTCATGAAATTCTGTTATCTCTCTTATACTTTTCTGACTCGGCATATGTACTTTAGTGAGTAGGGACAGAAAGGCATGTAACTCGTACTTCATCTATCGTTTTTTTTTCCTCTTTTAGGAGGATGACCGTTTTTTTTACTTTGTCTTCCTTCTCTTGAGTCATATATTATGAATTTTAATTGGGTATGCCGACGAGGAACACTTTCACTTTCACAATTGAGTTGGTCCAATGTCTGGTCTTGATTGATGAAATGTGTATCTTGGATATGTGTGTGAATTGCACTATCAAGTCTTGAACTAGGATGCTCTGAAAAACGCCTAAGTGTTCAAGAAAGATAGGATGAAATGTGACATGTACAGTCTGAAAGTGTTATGACATTGTTGGTCAGTTGTTTCCATGCTTTGTCTTATGTGCTTATTTTTGAAAAATACCCTAAAAATGGGGTATGAGAAAGTCAAAATTTTGATACGTCTGAAAAACCCTGCAAGCTAGGGAAATGTATGTTATGGAATGGATGTGTTTTTTTCTGCCTTCTGACAAGACATGGAGTCAAATAATACTTTTATACTTTTTTTATGGATATTTGGTTGGCTTTCCTGTTGGTTGAAGATCCCCGAGACGCGTGTCTGTCCAGCCTGTGATCGAGGTCTGGGAGACACGACCCTTAAGTGGCTCTGACGAAGCCCCTCGTTCAGTGACAATATGACAATCATGATATATTATTCTTATTGGTGAAATTTTTCATATATACTTGCAAAAAGGTTCATTCATTCAAACAGACGAGGGGATTTCTTTGGTCAAATTGTTTTTCATGTATATATTTTAAATGATCATCGTTCATCCACTCTAGAAGGTCAGTCTGAGGGACTTGAAATTACCAAGCCTATGGTGGAAAATTGACATCGTTGGGACATAACTCTCAGCGTGGGCTGCTGACCAAGTATAACCAGGCAGTGGGCCTTCCGATTACGGCCTAGAACTGAAACCTGAGAGGGGGTCTCCTTAATGATGGAATTAGTTCAGGTAGATATCGGAGGGATCAAGAGTCTGGTCTAGAATGATAGGAGGATTTTACCCGATATTGTGCAACCAATACGGGAACCATCGCTAAAATAACAACGCGGTGGGCCTCAGTTTCGGCCTGATCAACCGGTTGTGGTGGGTTGATGCCAAGGTCGCCGATCCGCTGGCATTAGACTTCGGGTGGGACGGTAACATCTGGCTTAGGTTAAGAGCCGCGTCCAAAGGGTGGGATTCAATTTTGATTTCTAACTCCTCGGACACCCAACGAGATCCTGACAAATAAAGTCTAAAGTTGGGGAGAGAAGCTATCATTGTCTTCCTTGGTGACCTCTGTAACTGTACTACAGATCCGGTATGCCCACTCGGGTTTATATGAAATAATCTTTTCTTGGGAATTGTCATTTTTGGATATGTGGGAGACCCAGGTTAAAATCCTGGTAGTATGGACACGCCAAGGGGGACAGTGAGGGTCTTCAAACCGCAACTTCATCCAGGAAATCGGATTTTGACAACTTGTCGCATCAGAAGGTCTTTTTTTGCATTTAGATTCCCCAGCGACGGGGACGTCGCTTAATGGGGTCCGGGAAAACTGTCGGAGCAAACACCCTTACAAGGGTATTTGCTCATGATTTTGCATTAGATATAGTATCGACATCAGTTGTAATATCAAGGACGGTCTGGAGTAAAAAGTGAGAATTTTTTTTGCTTCGCGCCGTGAAGCAAATTTCTCGACCATTGAGGCCGAGATTTCTGGGTGATCGTACGCAGTGATACGACGTATACGACAACAGGTAAGGGTTAGTAAAAATTAAAAGTCTTCGGCCGCGAGGGTCGGAGGGTTGGAAGAAAAATAAGAAAGGTTGCACGGGATGTGGCGACCACAATCTAAAACCATTAAAGGATCAGATGGTAAAGGCATAAATGAATTAGAACAAGTTCACGGGCGTCAAAATCGGCCGGTATATGAAAGTCGGCAGATCGAGCCACCGTAAAATCTAAAGACGACTGAAAAATTAATATAACTTCGGCCATACGGCCGAGGCAGCCAAAAGAAACGTACTGCCGACCATAATACGTAACGACAGTCGGTACATTTGTCCTTACTCGTATGCCGTGAGTGGGGTTGGGGCTCCAGCTCCTCCTCCTGTACATAAGGGGAAATCGTTCCTCGAATGAGGACTTCACACCCACATGACCGCCCAAGCGACCGACGCCTTCATCCTTTGAAGAGGGGGACACTGTTGCAAACTTTGTTATTGTCCGTACAAGGTCTGGACTCAGACTACTTGAACTGGTGCCCATCAACCTAACAGTGTCAGGCCTCTGAAAATGCCAACTTTTGTCCTCTTCTGCACAGCCTTGAGTACCCGGCGCATCTTCCTCTACTTGGTGTGGTACCGACCTACCTGCTATATGAGAGTTTTCACTACCTCTCAGTATCACAGATGTTTTTTACCCGTTACTTGAGTGTTTTCCCCGTTGCAAACCTCCATGTTACGGTCACAGGTAAGTACCGACCTTTCGGGTCTTCCACTCAAATCAAGTGCCCTTGAGGGTCACACACACACTCAAGCCAACAAGCACTCCGACAGGTACGCAGACCAGCAAGCGTGCACACATGCTGACTAAGAAACGGCCTCAGGCCACTAGGTGGGCTGAGCCCCGATACTGTACGTATATCTGGGCGACTCTTCTTTTAGTTAGAGTAGGAGCTAGCTCAGTAGGTTAAGGTGGAAGACCGCCAAGCACAGGGTACAGGGAATGAATCTGGTCGACCCCTGAGCTAGCTCCTTTTGTAAAGAAGCTCTGGAGCAGTTGTTTTTGTCCGAGCTCAATTGGTTGGGGCTCGAACCCGTGCCTCAGTTATTAGAAGATTAGTAGTTAGTTGGAATGGTAGATTCAGTTGTGCTCGTGCACGACAAGTGACATGAGCAGTGGGTTAGTTAGTTAGTATTTTGTGATTTTTTATTTATTTATTTCGTTTTCATTAGATTCTTATTTTTTTAATTTTTTTTCTTTTGATTTTTACTTTTTCGATTTCGAGCCTCATACAGTAGATTCGTGTGGACGAATCTGCACCCACGCCACGGGCAAATTCAGTTCCGACAACAGGCACTGCCTGTGTGCCACACTGAGGCGTGACCGAGTTAGCAGTACAACCCGACGGGGAGCACGAGCGTGACCAGCAGAAGTTAGAAGAGACGGGCGCGGTTAGTTGACGTGACCACGAAGTTGAGGGGGAGGCGGAGAAACGCAGGGGGTAGCATGGGAAAGGGGAAAGTGTGTGCAAGCGGGAGCGTACGAAGAAGAAAGGCGCACGCGGGTGGAAGAAAGCAAGAGCGCGGAGCAGAGAAAGGAAGAATCACGGTACGTATGCGGGAAGAAGAACGAGAGAGGGGCGCGCAGAGGAAAAACGAAAGAGCAGTGAAGGGCACGGTTAATAGGAGGACGAGGAGACAAGAGAAGAAGAAGACGAAGGAGGAGGAGAAGAAGAAAAAGAAGGAGAAAAGGAGGAAGAAGGGGAAGGAGAGAAGAGGGGAGCGGAATACTTACCTGACGATACGGCCAAACATTGGCGAAGTTCAGGGCGAGAGTTCGATATGGGATGCATCCGCCACTTACCTTATGCAAGGGCGAGACTGTGGGATCCGTCGGTGAAGTCGTGAGGGCTGACCCACCATCTGCTCGACTGTTGGAGTGCACGTCGTCGTCCCCATACACAACGCATCGTCACGGATTGTGTGCAGTAAGAAAAGGTAAGTATCCAACCCCATAGTGGACTTCACGATAAGTAAAATTGAATGAATCTAATGCTACAACATAGAAAGATGCATTACTACAATCTATGTGTGTGCGTGCGAGTGTGCGTGAGTGAATGTGTGTCGCGACCAGTCTCATGCTGCCTCCATCGATAGGATGAGCAAAATCGAATGAATCTATCGTTGGAACATGGAACTATACACTACTTTGTATGTGTGTTTGTGTAGAGTGCTCGTGAGACTAACGCTACTTCCATCTACGGGAATAGCAAGAACGATTGAATCTACCGCTAGAACATTGAAATATATACTACCGCGCTAGTTTTTTCGGTGGCGCACGTATGGATTACGCGGCGGACTTCAGATTAGTACTTTCATCGATAAGATAAGCTAAATCGAATGAACCTACCACTCTAACAGGGAAGTGTACCCTATTACAACTACATGAGTGTATGTGTGAGTGTGTATATGTGTGTGTATGTGAGTGTGTGTGTAAGTGTGTATGAGAGAAAGAGAACGGGTAAGTCTTCAATCGAGCAGCTGGCCTCCCGATACTTCGATTAATAGGGTTACCAAAATCGAATGTATCTCCTCGAAGAACGTGGAAATATACACCGCCACTCGCGCTCGCCCGCTGTCGGGTTTTCGATCCCGCTCGGCCGCGAGATTGCCATGTGTGTGTGTGTGTGTGTGTGTGTGTGTGTGTGTGTGTGTCTGAAAGAGAGAAAGACGTACCTGTTATTCGATGATGTTGTTGTCACGCATCCTTTTTTTTCCGAAGGGAACCCCGACATAAGTGTATTGAACCTAGGAGATAGCCAATGTACATATGTCACTATCCTATTATAATAAATAGAGTTATTTTATTGATTATTTATTATTAGTATTATAAATAAATTATCGTATTAATAGTTATATTATTATTATTATTATTATTTTATTAATTTATTATTATTATTATTGTTTTTTTTATTATGATGATCGTCGGTCGAGATCTTGCTTTCCATGATAGTCATCTTGATCATAGCTTTCATTTCTTTCGGAATCGGTCTCTGTGATTACAATGGCATGAGCCGACTTCGATGTTGCAGGTGCATTGGTTAATAATGCGGGTAGAAGGAAGGGAAAACAGGGTCATGAGGAAGGAAGAAGAAGATGGAAGAAGGACGGAAGAAGAAGAAGAAGAAGAAGAAGAAGAAGAAGAAGAAGAAGAAGAAGTAGTGAAAGGAGCAGGCAGCCATAGCCGAGCTGCGCTGCAGTAAGCTGGGTGTGGCGCATGGTGGTCCTTGGGTGGAAGTGGCATCTGTGTATTGGGGAACGAGGTTGTGAGTGAGGTGAGAGACATACCTGGTGCTAGAAGCGTGCGACAGTGCTCATTGTATGCTTGTACTTCGGAAAGGGTGTTGACATCATCAATCGACATAAGCTAGATAGGATCTGCAATCTGCAGTCTGTAATCTGGGCGTTCAATACCAGACAGGATATCAGTATTGGTCATTCATTAATAATGATGATTAGACTTGTCAACAGTTTCAATTATGAGCTTCGGTGCTTCCTTATTTGGTGAAACGCGGGGTGTAGTTCTGCCGATGGATTAAGGTAGCGGCATTCTGATCACATGTGACTGGTGCTGTCTGAATTTCTGAGGTTCATTGTCACCCATTTTAGGACTCGCGTATTTCGTCACTTCATTGGCAAATGGTGAATCACGATGAGTACATAGCGTCCAGATCAAAGCCCGAGGATATGGAAACTACGGCACAGTCCAGATACAAGCTCGCTTTAACAGGTTATGGTGCGTTAGCACCCACGCCACGCGCTCAACACACCCACTCTCACAAATGCGGAATGACAGACTCGAGCTGACAAAAACAAAACGAGTAGACAAAAGGACCCAGACAGATGTACGCAAACAGAAGGCAGACAGACGGACGGTTAAGTGGAAACAGGTAAACAGAAACAGAGAAGCGAGGGAGAGAGTTCTTCTTCCTCCTCTTCTTAGTCCACCATCTCCTTCTCCCCCTCTCATCATCTAACTTCACTACGTA
>BFEA01000111.1:838480-867641 GCA_003427395.1 Chara braunii | reverse complement strand
GGATCTTTCGGGAGTATACCTAAAGCAAGTAGTAGGGTGCTTCTGTAGGAGCCTCGACTATTTGTTGTAGGAAGGATACTCATGTGTGAGCTACCTTGCTACTCTGAACAGATCTTATGTATAACAATGAGAGAGACTGAGCAGAAAGTTAACTACTCATGAGTGACTTACTCGATTGTCTTCCTTGACTAACCGATTGCTTGGTATTGATCAAGTAGCAAGAGATTCATGTCTGAATCAGCCTACTACTTGAGCATGTAACACAAATAGAAAAAAAAGGAAGGAACAATGCTCATGTTGGAGCAAGGTATTCATATATCTACGAGAAGAAACAAGAAAAAAAAGATAGGACCACGGGAGAAAGAAGCTTAAGAACCACCGCGTAGTCCATGGCTGTCCGTGGCTTCAGATGGAAGGCCAAACGATGAATGAGTTATATCTCATCTACACAAGCGCCAAAACGGTGCGCATATCTCCAAGAGAGAGAATGGAGGGACCGAGAGTAGGGTAAATATGAGTTTTCCTAAAGACGACTTAGGACACAGGTATGAGACTCCTTGAGAGAAAGGAGAAAGTGACAGACGACTTAGGGAAGGGTTGTGAGACTAAGACTAGGGATTAGGCCTGGGATGTTGATCCCAGAGCTCCCCTTAGATATCAATATGTGGGGAATCGAGTGGGGGTGTTGAATCTTTGTTGACCTTTGTGTGTGCAGGTCCGGTCTCATTTTAGCGCTGCATTGGAAGGAAAGGATCTACAAAAAGGTCCAAACTTACTGTTATCTCTCGATAACAGGTCGGTTGTTACCGATTTAACTTTCTCCCTTTGACTTGACACCCACCTCTAAAGTCAAACCCTGTGGTCAGTAAAACTGTCACCTGTGGTCATTGCCTAAATGGTCCTGGTCACTCTCAAGGGTCCTTTGTATAAATGTGAGGAGGCTGGGCTTACGTCTCAGGAAAGACAAGGCTGTCATACATGGTTTGAGAAGTGAGGGACAAGGTCAATGGTTGATGGTTGACGCCGTTAGTGCATGGCATGTGAAATGTCTTTGCATTATTCTATGTAGGTCTGTTTTGTGCGTGATTTTGGATTGAACTGGACCTGGTCTGTTGAAGAGTCTCAGACACATAGCACTTGTGAAAGTGGGAAGGGTTCTCGGCGATAATACTTCCATATTCATCATATGTCCAATTTAACTTCTATACTATTCTGATGTTCAACGAAATCATAACTTGTTAAGAAAGATAAAATACCCTTTTGGTAGAAAGATGGTCTGATTAATAATTGTCAAGAGAATATTACATTATGAAGTAGCGGAAATAGGCAGCCTTTTAAAAGTTCGACCTGAATATCTAACGGGTCAGTTCTAGGCGTCTTACCGCGCGTACCCCATCTTATGCTACAACGATCGAGCAAGCGCCCTCGACTGACCTATCTCTACAAAGGCATGTAAAAACCTTCGCATGTGGGCTGGTAGCTGAGCAGGGATACGCCTACCTAAGGGTGGTGACAGCTCCTTGGGTAGAGGTAAGTTGTACCTCGCGACGTCCCGACCTCTCGCAGGGCGTCGTGAGAGGTATAACACGCGCGCACAATCGGAGTGGTGACCGGTTCTTTTTCAGGAATACATCCTGCGTGACACGACCGTGAGGTTCAGCGCTCCCAGCGGGGTGCGGGACCGACGCGCGCGACAACGCATTCAAGAAGATGGAGGAGGGGTAATCAAGAAGATAAATTGAGACAGAGGAGTGGTTTCCTTCCAAGGAACCAAGGTTTAAATGAAAAAAAAAAAAATTTAGGCAAAGAAAACATGCGAACAAACAATGGGGAGACTTGGAGATAAAACGCTTATATCTTTACACCGAATCAAGCTTTATAAATTTTGGTTAATGAAGTTCCTTTCCTCCTTCCCTCTAAAGAAATTTGTATAATGATTTCCATTGAAATATATGGGTAATAAGTTTCTCAATGGTATGAAAGATTGACCGAATAAAAATAACCTTAAAGAATTGAGACAATTACGTTTTAATAGTTTTTTTGAAAGGAAACAAAGTTACTTCCTCCCCACTGAATTTGAAGTAAGCCCTGAAGTTGCATGGCGGTTCAATATATATATCGTCACAAACAGAATTGCCCAGTAAACCGTAGGCAGAGAGAGAGAAGAGGACAACAAACGAGGGGCATATACAGCGTTGTTGGCCCGAATGTTCAGGGGGACTTATATCCCTCCCCATACGTTTGAAGGTTCAGGTGGAGGTTCGGGCCTCGTCAAACCCCATTTAAGAGCCTAAAAAGATTTATGTTGTTTTTTAACTTGAATCTTTTTTTGTTGATAACACACCACCTAAGGCACCTGCCTGTAAATTTTTGTTGTATTCTGATTGGAAAAAAAAAAGTTTGTACAAGATAGAGAGGTTAAAAAAGTTTGGAGACCCCTCTTCGTTTTATTTTTTATTTTTTTAAATATATTTATTGATTGATTGGTCGGGGGGAGGCGCCCCCTCTAGCATGTCCACCCGTAACCAACCATCAGTCAATCGGTCAAACAATCATGTTTTTCTTTTTTCTTACTTTCTCATATAATGTTTGTCTGCTTGCTTGGTTGCTTGCTTGCTTGCTTGCTTGATTGATTGATTGATTTGGGAAAGGGGGGGAAGCGACCCTCCCCCAAACAACCAACCAATCAATCAGTCAATCAAATATATATTTAAAAATTATTAATAAATAAATAAATGATGCTATATTGATTATTTGATTGGTTGGTTGGTTGGGGGAGGGTCGTTGTCGTATTAAATACCCTTATAAGGGTATTTGGTGTACTTTTTATAAGTCATGTCGGACGTGGCCTCGTTTGATGTTGATGGGGCAGGCGCGGAGAAAAGTTCAGTCCCCGCCTGGATGAGTGACACGCGCAGTGTGAGGAGATCAGAGTGCAGCCCCATGAGACCCGGGTGCGTGCGGCGTTACAGGCCAGCGACAACGGTCCCTACTTGCCACTACCCCCCTCGTCGTTCCTCCTTATTATTTTTTTTTATATTTTTATTATTATTATTTTATTTATTTTATTCTTGTCGTTCCCTGTTCCCTCCAAACAATTCTGACATTGGCTCCGGGAGCGGTGGTCCAAGTAGGAAGGAGGTGTGACCAGATAAAGAGATGAGCAGGGGAGAAAGCGGAAAGGGGGGACCAACCCTCCCCCTTTCTCTGTTTTTTCTTTTTGTATTACTAATATTTTTACTTAGTTTTTTTCTTACTTAATTTTATTCTTATTTTGGGACCCGGTCCGGACACTGGTTCTGGGACCGGCAGCAAGGAGCATGGCCCAGTTGGTACACCTCCAAACTCAGTCTGTCGAGATACTGGTATGAGTTTGAACTCCACAGGAGGAGGATGACATAAATGAGAGTTTTACGTTACAAGTGAGGGCATGCTAACATTAGCATTTTTTTGCTTATTTTAGTATGGAGTGGCGGCCTGATGCGTACCGACCCAGTCGTAAAAACAGCGAGATATATTTAAGATAATGCTAGTGTGAGTACACCCTGAGATGCCACTACTCCTAATGTTATTTTGCCTATTTTATGAGTTGTAGTCGGGGCTCTACCCCTGCTTCTCGGTCTAAGACGCAGGCCTCGCGGCCTGTGCGATCCAAGCGAAAAACATTGTTAGGCAAGGAGTCTGGCTGGGTTGTCACATTTGTTTGAAGATAGTACAGGTGTCCTAAAATGAGCTTAATGAGAGCAGAAATCTTGTATAGAGCAAAATGGCAAAAACTTATTTTGCTTTTATGGTCACGAGGCTGTCGGATCAGTCGGTAGTGGGACCGCACAATGCGACTGAAGCTGATGTCAACAAGCGAGCGAAAAAGACGAAGGCGAAGACGAAGGAGAAGTGGATATGGTGGAGCAGAAAAACGCAGATATCACCCGTTTCTTAACAAAAATGGACGAGGGAAGTTGCGATTCTGGGGTTTTAGGATACGGCAAGCATACTGGTGTTGTTTGTTTTGGCAGTAGTAGTTGAGAGTGAAAGTTAGATAGGAAACGGTGTGCGTGGAGATGTCGAGGAGAGGAGAAAAAGAAAAAAGGAAAATATATTTCACGCTAATTCCTGAATGGAAACAAATGGCATTGAGTGAGGAGTCAATTTGGGGGTTTTGGACAACTTGAATTCCGGGTTGATTGGTCGTGCCAGATTTGCGATCTGGGCAGTGACCTGTTCGGTACAAGCAAGATGGGCTGTGTGGAAGAAGGAATAGTAATCGTGAAATATGATGATGTATCTTCCCGTGTTCTAACGGAAGATTCATTCTCATTTTGCATATTTGGTGGGTGACAGAGAGGCGTTTGCGGGTATGGCCACATCACTCTTCATCGTGTTTCATCATGATTGCTAAGATCACAACTGTCAACTTTCCGCTCCACTCAGAACTCCCCGACTCAGGGATGGGTTTATTTCCCGAATTCGGACTCACTGCGCATCAAATTCGAGCTATCCCCATTTCGATACCGGCCTAGTAGGTTTCGTCGTTGGAGAGGATGACGACAAGGTACGTCGACATCAAGGAGGACTCACATGTCTGAGGGAGAGGGCGACGACGAGGGAGGGAGAACCTACCTGGCAAGTTGGCAATGCGGAATAAACCAAAAGTCTAACTATGGTGTCAAGTTGCAGGGCTCACCGACAGATAAATTTCTCTTGTATCAGCCCATCATATTCAGGCGTCAAATCCATTTCCATCTTGCACATTTTTATGAGTATGGGAGCATGACCGTTGGCGCATACACCAACTCACCATTGTGACCTTCGTTATAGTCGCCTTAGTGGTGGTGTTCGTCGTTGAGATCCTGCTGGTAGCAGTGATGCCCGTCAACATCATGTTCATAGTTTCCTCATGCCCGTTGTTGTTTATCTCGTTTGTGACTCTCTTTTTATCGGTCGGAGGTGCTAATCATGACCGCAATCTTTCCCCCACTTTCGTCTTAGTGTTGCTCGTGATCTACCCTCTACATCTGAACAAACCTGGCTAAGCCAAAGACCATGTGTGTTCATTCGTTGGGGAGTGCACAAAGAGAGAGAGAGAGAGAACGCGGCAACACATAGAAGGCAACGGGCAAACGAGAACATGAGGACGAGAAACAAAAAATAGTAAGATGAAAAAGGAGAATTGGGGCAAGAGAGAGAGAGAGAGAGAGAGAGAGAGAGAGAGAGAGAGAGCAGAGCTTATGTACTCGTGCATAACGTTGTTCCAGGAGCGTGGTGATCTCACGATCTCAGTTAAAGGAGCAAACAAATGCTGTTTCGCAACCAAATCGAGTGAGCGGAACAACGGGCTGTGTTGGATTGTGTGATATGCTCATCGCTTACCATTGGGACTGACCTCCGGAGGGGGAGTTCACATGCAGTCCAAGGAGTCCGACGTTGCGACACCTGGTAGCTCATCTCACGTCCTATGATTCTGAGTCTTCAACATGTTTTTGGTGGGCTGGTCGGGGTGATGTGTCTACGTGCTCTTCATCCAACGATATAAGTAATTGGAATGATCGGTCGATCAATAGGTTGAGGAGTAATCAATCACCTAGTTGGTCAACCGATTAATCCAATGCAATTGATTGATAAGCCGATATGAGTAATTGGAATGATCGGTCGATTAATAGGTTGAGGAGTAGTCAATCAACTAGTTGGTTGACCGATTAATCTAATGTAATCGATTGATAAGTCAATATGAGTGATTGAAATGATCGGTCGACCAAAAGGTTGATTTGGGGAAAGTGTTCTTCAAAACAAGGGAAGAGCGATGAGAAGATAACTTTATAAAACTTTATCCTTAATTATGAGAGTTTGTCATGCATCGGAGGAGGGGATTGTTTGGTCGTGATTTGAGGGCAAGAAATAAACATGAAATGAATTGAACAATCGATTGACTTATTAAACGATTGGTCGACCGATTGGCCGACGAGCCAATCGCTTCGTCTATTGATCACATAATCGATCAATCGATTAGCTGGTGAATGAAATCAATCAGCGGTTGTAAAATGAATCAATCGAGAGACCGATCCGATAGATCGTGGAGAAATCATGCATCCTAACATTCATAAGGCAATACATTGAATAACTTTATTGTTGAATGATCAAGCAACTACTAATCCAATCCGATCGATCGGTAGATCGACGTAGGTGATTGAAATGATCGTTTCGACCAATAGGTTGGTTGAACAGATGGGTTATATGCAGAAGTGAGTTTCATGATAAGCAAGAAACAATGAAAATAAAGAAAATAGAAATGTTGCATCTTGACATGCTTCCTTAGACATACATCAAGGGTGACGGTGTCGCGGGGCCGGGGGTCCGCCTCGCTCCCCCCGTAGTCTCCCCTCTTCGGCCACCCCGTCACCCTTAGTTGAGTGTCTTGATCGGCCGGTTGCGCTCCCTGTACGGTTCAGTTTTTAACACCAAAGGCAACGTGCATCCCCTCTTGCAACTCCTCGGTGTGCTCCCAGCTCGAGCCCCTCGGCTTCTCGCCTGCTCCTGTCGCGCGTTCAGTCTGGTGAGTATTCGTGACCGGCAAATCCACTCTCGCTATGGCACGACGGACGGTAGGGCTCCCGAGTACCTCCCGCACAGGGCTAGGGGGGGACTTCTAAGCAGGACTTGCACCCGCCGCGGACTTTGATGCAGAGCGAGCACCCTAACGGTATTGAGCTCGGTGTGCGCACCGGCCTTGTGGGCGCGGCGCTGAGACTCGAGCGACACAACCCTCGAAAAGAAAGGGGAAGGTCTCGGGCAGGCCAAAGGGTCCCGATCTTTTCTGAATGATTTTTATTATGCCATGTATACCGAACTTCGTTCTTGGTTACACGCTGAGAGCGGAAGCAGAACGCGAGAAGAAAAGGGCGGAGTCGGCCCTAGCACCAGAACGACTTCGGACTTGGTTTCAGTGTTGGACTTCGACGCCCTGACCTAGAAAGGAAAGGGAGGACTCTACCCGAAAGGGTTCAGACTTGGAATGAATATTGAACTTTGAACTTAGTCCCCACGCTGAGCTCGGATACAGAACTCGCAAAGGAAGGGTTCTGCCCGGAGGACTTTGCACGAATACTGAACTTCGATCTTAGTCACATTATGAGGACGGATACAAAACTCGAAAAGGAAAGAGATGCCCTTGGGGTGAATATTGAACTTTGTTTCTCGCTGAGCACAGATACGACACTCGACAGAAAGAAATGCCTGGTCGGAGTATCTGAACGACTTCAGACTTGCTTCGAACTTCGGCCCTCGCAGAGTAGCGTCACTTCACTCGAATGGAGTAACTTCGCACTGGCTTCAAACTTAGACACTCGCCGAGGGCAGATACAGAAAAGAAGTGCCTCGTCGGAGTATCTGAACAACTTCAAACTGGCTTCGGGCTTAGACACTCTCTGAGTGCAGATACAAGGTTCGAAGAAAAAGTGAGTTCCTGCTTCGAACTTAGACATTCGCTGAGAACAGATACAGAACGCGAACAGAAAAGGAAGTTCTTGCTTCGAACTTAGACGTTCGCCGAGAACAGATACAAAACTTCGAAAAGGAAGGAAGTTCCTGACCATTCACCGTGAACAGAACTCGAAGAGATAAGGAAGTTCTTGCTTCGAACTTAGGCATTCACTCAGAACAGATACAGAACTCAAAAGAGAAGGAAGTTCTTGCTTCGAACTTAGACATTCACGGCGAACAGATACAACGCTTCGAAAAGTAAGGAAGTTCCCGACCATTCACCGTGAACAGAACTCAAAGAGATAAGGAAGTTCTTACTTCGAACTTAGACATTCATTGAGAACTTATACAAAACTCAAAAGAGAAGGAAGTTCTTGCTTCGAACTTAGACATTTGCTGCGAACAGATACAAAACTTCGAAAAGGAAGGAAGTACCCGATCATTCACCATGAACAGAACTCGAAGAGATAAGGAAAATCTTACTTCGAACTAAGACATTCACTGAGGACAGATACAGAACTCAAGAGAGAAGGAAGTTCTTGCTTCGAACTTAAACATTCGATGCGAACAGATACAGAACTTCGAAAAGGAAGGAAGTTCCCGACCATTCACCGTGAACGGAACTCGAAGAGATAAGGAAGTTCTTACTTTGAACTTAGACATTCAATGAGGACAGATACAGAACTCAAGAGAGAAGGAAGTTCTTGCTTCGAACTTAGACATTCGTTGCGAACAGATACAAAACTTCGAAAAGGAAAGGGAGTTCTTGCTTCGAACTCAGACCTTCGCAGAGAACAAATACAGAACTCGAAAAAGGAAGGAAGTTTCTGAACAGGGTATCTTCAGGCGATCGCAGCGTTCCTTAGGCGATCGCAGTGCAGCTCTCGATGCAGGACCTCCTAAGGCGACGCCCGAGCCGCGAGCAGCGCTCTAGAGGCGGGCGTGCATCGCCTGCAGCGGGAGGCCTTTGGTCGAGTCGATCTAAGGGGACTCCGGAAAGGAATCTCTGCGCGGCTCGAGGCCGAGCTCCAGACGCCACGACGGTCCTCAACTTTCGCCCTCCTTCCTTGGTCTGTTGCTCATACTCTCCTCCTTTCTCCTGACGAGTGCACGACCGCCCACCCTTCTTCGCTCTCTCGCTTCGACCTCCTCCTCTTCTCGCGCCTCCTCTCTCTCCGCCCCTCCTCGTCCTAGCGGCACCTACGTTCACGGTCGGAAAGTCAGTCTCCACTCGAACTCCCGTTCTCCCCGGAACCCTTGAGCTCGCTGACCTCGAGGGTAGTGACTCGCCTGTCCCTCCTATCTCTCGCACCAATGCTTCCTGTTGGGTGCGCCGACGGGCTCGAGCTCACAGGTGCTCCGAGTCCCCTTCCCTACCTTCTCGGTCGCCGCGTGAGCTTCACCAGTTCTCGCTACCGTGGATACGATCGCGCCAGTAGTCGCCCCTCCGCCGGAGCTCGCGGCTCGCTCCCTCGCCGAGCCCCCCGTGCGCCGATCCTCTTGGCCCCGAAGCACCGTTCCTCTCGGGCCCGCCCACTCGATGCCGCCCCAGCGAAGCGCTCGTTAGCAACATGCTCACCTGAGTCCGTACCCCACAGCTCTCGTCTCGCCGGGAGCCATCGTGCGTCCGGGCACCCCGACCACCCCCGTGCGATGAGAACGCCTCGCCCACCGGAGTCGAGCGACGACCTCGTGCGTCTCCCCCCCCCTTCGACCCCACAACTTTCCTCCCCGTTCTCGCCCGCGCTCCCCCTCCACTTCCTGTTCTCTCACGTGGCTCTGCCTCTCTCTGGACTCTCTCGGGATCGGAAGTCGTTGCCCCGTGCTCCTCCGTACGCGAGTGCTACACTCGTGCGCTCCCTTCTCCTCTCCTCCCTCGTTTCTTTTATAGTCTCCCCCCCTTGGCCTCCTCCTCCCACAATCGTCCTTTGTCACGCCAACAACTCCCCTGTCGCGCGGGAAGATCGAAAATTTCCGAATTTTTGCGACTTTCCCGATGCGACCCATCGAGTGCTTCCCTTCCCGGCTTCTTTCCCCGTAATGTTTGTCGCGCAGCACCCCGATCCTCACTCCCTTTTTCTCCACCAATCCCCAACGTGGCATCACTGCCTCCTTGACTTCCCCCTCTTTCCTCAAACCGGGAATTGGCCGACGTTTTCTCTTCCTTTTTTCTTTACCTCCTTCCATCGCAACCGTTTTTCGGCCATCCTTCTGACCAGGATATATTTTTTGCGAGGTACTTCACCGGGTCGATGCCTTGAAGAAGTTATCAAGAACCAGCTTTCAAGATCCTTTTCCCGGTCATTCCTTCCCCCGCGGTCGCATTTCTTGGCGTTATCTCAGCCCACGGCTCCCAACGCCTTTTGCCCCGGACTGACGATCCCGCTGGCCCGTCATTGGACCCACGCCCCCTCTTCACCACCCAATCCCCTCTCCCTCTTTCCGCGCGGCGGGATCGCCCTGCGTTCTCCTGGCTGTTTTGCACCAATTCCGATCAGTTTCATATCCCTCGTTGCTTTAACTCCGCAATCGTAGCTCCCACAATGGATTTGAAGACTCCCTCCAAGATTTGTCCAAACCTTCTCTACCTCTTGGTCAGGTCGCCCTCGGTCCCACCATAGTCGATCTTTGACGGTTGGGGCAGCCAACCAGATTTGCCCCCTCTCCCATTGATCTCATCATTTCCTCAGGTCCTTGCGGCAGCGCTCTCCTAGGCCGTTTTATCCACCCTTGTGTCTTCTCATCTTACCCCTTTTTGTTTTCCCGTTGCTTCGGAGGTGGCCTCGTGCCTCGAATGGTGGAGCGGCTGCTTCATACCCACCGTGCTATGCCCCGAAGTAGGCCCACGGTAGTTGATCTGTCCATCGCCCCGGGACTTACCTAGTTACCTTACTGATCGAGCCTCACGAAACCCAATCGTAACGCAGCCACGTRTTCGCCRCGAGTCTCCGYAGRCCCCCGACCGTCCYGCTTCCAGTGCCASRCTGTGTYGYGTGAGACCGGGGTCRTCYGGCTGTTTCTCGTKGTCAAACCCGGGTCCTCACAAGTCCCTYATCCGAATTTTCCACRGCTTSCCCCAAAGTCYGCCACCAACCCCCGATTTCCTGGCSTTGGTACCGAAAACTCYGATCTTTAGAGTCCGCYTGCCCCTRCTCGCGACCCTGGCCSGAACCGTTCTTTTTGCTCTTCGAAGGGTCAGTATGGAGACYCGAAAACTCGGAGTCACCTCCAATCCTCACAACCACATGCACACATACATCAAAACCAAGCAAGGCAGAAAAAAGAAAGATTCGAAACTCATCGATCTTAAAAACAAGATCTCGGGCTGATAGGCATCCGCCCGACAACCAGCCCACACCCGAATTCTCGCCGTCCCCGGCGAGCCTTTCCCCACAAAACCCCCTTTTTCTTCGCCCCATGCCCAATGGTCATCCCAAGGTTCACATTACCCCCCTCTTTCTTTTGTAAGATTTGGTTCGTCCTTTCGTCTTTCTTTCTCGCAGACTTAACTTTTTGTTTTCCATACTCTCACTTTTTGGAATCACGACATTTGTCTTCGCTTAACTATGGTACAATGTTCCCTTCGGGATTACGACACATGACCCCTCTCGACACACGTTCTATAACTATGGTACATTCCTCCCTAACTAGGGTACACATTCCTTACGATATAAGTCTCCCTAACTAGGGTACATCACACCCCCTTCTCCATTAGGTGATTCTATATTTGTCTCCGCCTCCTCATCCTTTTCTCTCTCCTCTCTCTTTTCCGTTTTCTTTCTTCCCTCACGCCGGTCCCGTCGTCTTCCCTCGACCATTTCTTCCTTCTAGGGGTTTTTGGCAAGGGAGGTCTCCGAACCTTATACCCCCTCTTAGGCGGTCGAGAAGAGGCTCCTTGTTTTGAAGTCTCTCCCCTCTCGTGGGTGAGGGTCCTTTTCACGTCGACCACTTCCTTCCCCTTCCTCTTTGGTTCCTCCCTAAAAGTCCCTCGCCATCAAAAGAGTTTGAGGCGAGCCCCCGCGATAGGGTCCTGTAACTTGGTTCCGTCTAATTCGGCAAGGAGATATAACGACGATTTCGTCAAAATGGACATTTTTTATTTTTTGAACGAAATTGAAACCGAGTGTTTTGGCCGAAAACTCGTCAAAATTTGTTGTTCCCGAGGGTCCAGCGTTTGGACCCTCAGGAACAACAAATTTTGACGAGTTTTCGGCCAAAACACTCGGTTTCAATTTCGTTCAAAAAATAAAAAATGTCCATTTTGACGAAATGGCAGTTATATGCTCCCCCGTCCAATATCCTTAGGACCCGGTATGGACCCATCCACCGGTTGGCCAACTTCCTGCTCCAAGTCTTCTCCAGCGACGAGTCGTACATTAAGACGAGGTCATTAGTCCCTATCGGCTTCTGCTGGACCCGTAAGTTCTTGTCCCATCTTTCCTTCCCCTTCGTCCTCTCCTTCTCAATGTTCTTTCCCGCCTCGGCAAGCCCCGCGTCCAGGTTTTTGCTATTTGTTGTATCCTCGCCTCCAATAGCTCAGTCTTCGTCATGTTGGTCTTCCACGAGACACTTGTCCAGGTGTCGACGTGAAATTCGATGGGCAGGGGGCAATGTCTTCCGAACCATAGGGTGTAAGCAGGATAACCAGTACTTGATTTAACCGTGATGTTGTCTGCCCAAACTGCATACCGCAAGTATTTCGGCCATTGTTCCGCGCGCCCCTTGCACAATTTTGCTAAAGCGTCCACTAGCGTTTGGTGACCTCTCTCGACCGGGGAGTTGCTCTGTGGGTGATAGGCGGTCGTGTAGGCCGCTTTTATCCCTGCCCTTTCTAATATCGACTTGACCTTTTGGCTCGAGAACTCGGATCCTCTATCCATAACTATCTTCCCTACACACCTGTACCTAGCGATGTACTCTAGGAGAAAGTCACTCACTTCTTCGGCCGTCTTTTTCTTAATGGCCTTTGCTTCCACGAATCCAGTGAGATCGTCACGGGCGTTGATTATATACCGGAGTCCTCCGACCCCTTTTGGCATGGTTAATAGGTCAACGTGGACCTCCTCTCCTGGTACGGTTGGGAGCGATGGAACCAGGGGTTCCTTGTAGCGGACTGTTGCTCTCTTTTGGCAAGCCTCACAGGTCGAACAATACTTTTCGACTTCTCCGTACTGCCCGTCCCACCATTAGAGCCTACGGACTTTATCAAAAGTGTCTTTCACCCCTCTATGCCCTCCGACGACCCCGTCGTGCAGTTCCTCTATGACTGCCTTCCTTTCTCCCGGATCACAAAGCACTCTCATAGGAATCGCAAACTTGGTAGGCCTCTTAAAGAGGTGTCCTCCTCGTAAGCAATACCCGAGCGCCTCCCTCTTAATCACCTCGGTGCCTTCCTCTCTGCCGGCTAGGTAAAGTCCTATGTCGCAGTACTTCCCGTCGTAAAGGTTAGCGAGGAACGTCTCCGGGCTCCCTCCTTCCTCCCGGATGGTCACCCCCACTCGCGCTCGGTTAGTGGTTACTTGG
Organism: Chara braunii; assembly: GCA_003427395.1. Taxonomy (NCBI): domain Eukaryota; kingdom Viridiplantae; phylum Streptophyta; class Charophyceae; order Charales; family Characeae; genus Chara; species Chara braunii. Next base: position 854,642 of record BFEA01000111.1, on the reverse strand, counting down.
ATTATCTCTTCCTTGGTCATTGCTGCCCTTACATCCTCTAACTTCCGGTAATCCTCTTCCCGGATCGGGAGTCGGGACAGCTCGTCGGCGACCGGATTTTTGGCCCCGGAGATCCGCTCGACCCTATAGTCGTAGAGCCTAATATGTATCATCCACCTGGCGATAGTTGGGTCGGTCAGAGAAAAGTCCTTTTGAAGGACAGTCGCTACCGCGGTCGGGTCTACTCTTAGGAAGAAATGTCGCCCGTAGATGTAGTGACGGAAGGTCTTTAAGCAGTGCAACACCCCTAACACTTCTTTCTTGAATTGGCTGTAGTTCCTCTCGGCGGGATTTAAGGCCCGACTCTCAAAACGAAGAGGCCTCTCTTTCCCGTTTTTATCCTTTTGCGACAGAAGTCCCCCTACGGAACAAGGTCCAGCATCCGTAGAAACTATGAACGGACAATTTTCCTCATCCTTGAAGAAAGGAACCCCTAGGATCTGCCCACCTTCACGGAACTCTTCCTTAAGGACCTCCATGGTCGCAGCCTGCTCGTCTCCCCAAATCCATTCCTCCGATTTTCTAAGCAGCCGTCTAAGAGGCTCCGCTTTCTCACTGTAGGCCTTTATAAAGATCCTCCACCCACCACCCCTAAAAATTGCCTAACCTCCGTTATCGACTTTAGCGGCGACGGTCAGGTCATCAATTTTTCCAATTTCCCGAGGTCGGGCTTCCGCCCATCCCTGTCGCAAATGAAGCCCAATATCTTGATTGACGACACTCCCCAGCGACTCTCAGTCCCACTCACCGTAAGGTTGGCGTCGTCTAATTTCGCAAGGACATCCCTGACGTCCTTCATGTGGTCCACTACAAACTTTTTCACCCCGGGGAAGACCTCTGTCTCGTCCCGTTCGACTGACCCTTTTATCGGGAAGTCATCAAGGAAGACCTCCACCTTTTCCGGTATGAACTCCTTGAGGACCACAATCATGGCCCTTTGGAACACCGCCATGCCGTTCGTCCACCCCATCAGAACCATCATCATTTGGACCAGCCCTAGAGGCGTATGCATCGCGGTCATGTGCCTATCTCAGTAGTCCAAGGAAATTTCGTCATAGCCTGAGAAGAGATCGCAGATTGAGTATATTGAGCGTCCTCCCGATCCTTCCGCAAGTAGGTCCGCCTCAGGGATGGACCCCACGTCCCTTATAGTGACCGCGTTGGTCCTTTGGAGGTTTTGAATCCACCTCAGTTTGTTGCTACCCCCTTTCCTCAGAAAAAAACACTTATTGGAGTAGGCACTCTCGCAAGGCTCCGCGACGAAAGTCATTATCTTCTCTTTAATAAAAGTCACAATGTCTTCTTTCTCCTTTTGAGCATACTTTCACTGAGGTCTATCTTTCCAAGGTACGTGAGGAATCGTGTGGATCCGGGCGGGCTTAGCGTACCTTGGATCGATCCTCCCCCTCTCCGAGTCATCGAAGGCAATGGCCTTATCGCAGCCCCTTAGGGTCATTGCTACGAACTCCTTCTCTTTCTCCGTGAGGTTTCCATCCCCTATATCCATCTTGGCCAATCTATCGGCTGTAATTCTTTGTCCCTCGGTCTCCTTCCTTTTTCGGATGATATCAACGATCTCCTCCTCCGATATCGAAGTTTTCCCCGTTCTATCCCGGCTGACCGCGGCGGGTTTCACTTTTTCCGCCACGGTTTTATGCTTCTTGATTCCGCCGGCTAGGGGGATTCCTCCAAAAAAAACAGCCTCACGCGCCCACCGAACTCCTCCTCCTCGTCCTCCTTCTCGTACCCTACCCCGTTGATCACAACTCTGCCCCCGACATCCTCGACCTCTAATCGGTCCCCCGGGGGTTCCTTATCAGTAAAGGGTGCTTCTTCTAGACGGACTTGGCATACCCTCGACTGGGCCCCCTTCCGTCTAGGAATGTTGGTCCGGTTCTGCTCATCTTGTGTGTCCATGGTCTTTAGGACCACCCGGATTCCATCCGGACTTTGGATTGAGAGGGTCTAACTCCCATCAGGTAGGTCAACCGTGGTAGCGTGAACTGCGCTCAGCCAGGTTCTACTGAGGATCAACTCGGAGGAACACTCTTTTACCGAAAATATTGGGACCGAGGCCTCGACGCCCGCGACCTCGATCACGGGGTTGTGACACCCCCCCTCTGCCAGTTATAGCTTGTTGTCCGCTACGATCATTGACATTGACACCCCCCTATCTATTTCCAACCCTAACCCCCGGGCAATGGAATCTCTACATACCGTGGATTCGGACCCATTGTCCACCAGAGCCCTCATCTTCTTCCCACTCACCACTGCTTGGAGCTAGCCGCTCCCTAATACATAGAACTTTTTGGCCTCTTCTCCCGAGAAGAAGCTTACCGGCAGCTCCTCTATGGCGATCCGGGAGGACTGCACTTCTTCTTTGGCCGGACCATCCCCAGGAACCGTGGGTCCTCCGGCGAGCGGGACTCTTACTTTCTTCGTGATGCTTAGGAGTCCTTCCCTAGCGCTTTTGCTGGCCGCCAAATATTCCAGAAACGTGCACTGCATAGGCTGCATCAGGGTCCTCCGTAGGGGAGCTACCGTGTCTATCTCGTCTAAGGTGCATTTCATCTCGAACTTTTTCACCCCCCCTCTTCCTAGGCGATTTGGGTGAAGTGGGTTCCTCCTTCCTTTCTTCCGCAGCTTTGGCGTCGGCCATCGGTTGATCATCGTCGTCGCTCCTTCTTCCTCCATCTTCCGCCACGCTCTCTTTGCCTTTAGACATCTCGGCCCCGACCTGGGTTCTTACCCTTAGGCAAGGTCCTTCCTCTTCAGGCTGGGTCTCAACGAACTTAATGTTGGACACTCGGGGTTCCCTAATGGACACGCCTCCAGGTGATTCTGTCATTTGGACATGGGATGTGTTGGAGGTACCCCCAACCTCGGGCTTCTTCCCCAGCCTTGCCTCCTGGAGGGCTATCCTCTTTTCCACATTCACCTTTATTGAGGGATAGAAGGAGACTGCTTCCCCATCATCTCCCCAAACTACCCACTTATTCTCGTTTAATTTCACCACCCCTAACCTCAAGGCTTCCGTAAGGTAAGGGCACTCTCGTTTGATATGGCCCTCCTTATTACAGTAGACACACACGCTTCGAGACGGTGGGTTGTTCAAGCGGGGCACGACTTGAGGTGGCACTCCCGTCGCCGTGGGAGGCCCGGGAGGCGGTGGCGTTCTGGCCTGACTTACTTCAGGTTGAGCACCCATGGCCCTCGATTGGGGAGGGTCTCCCCATCTCCCATCCCTTGCATCCCTCCACCGGGAATTTCCCCACTCCGGGGCCCGATTACCCCCGGCCTCTCGATCGGCCCTCCAGCTCACTTGATTGTCGGGTTCGTTCCACCAACCTGAGGGCCCTCCTCCCCACCGCTGGGCAGGAGGCCCCGGAGGCTGCCTTTCGTTCCCACGAGGACCGTCGCTCTTTTGGGACCGCATACTCCGCAGTGCCATGTCCAGACTTTCCTTCATATATTCTCGTACGTCTACACCCCCTCCGGTGAAGACTACTTCGGCGACCCTTTCAAAATTAGCGGAGTCCCTAGGGGCCTTCTCGAGGACCTCCCTCCTCTTTTCTTTAGGCAGGTGCAACATGAACATCACGCACCTGTCGACTTCTGACAACATCCCTCTATCCACCAAGGCCTAGGACAAGCAGTTGAACCGTCGGGTAAAAGCCACCAGACTCTCTTGCTCTCATCTTGTTACCCGACGCAGCCCCTCTATCGTGGGGATCATATCGTCACAAGCAAAGATCCTAAGCAGGCTGCTTTTGAACGTCTTCCACCTTCCATCAGACGGGTACACGGCCCTAATGGCCTGGTCCAATTCTATGTCCGAATGTTGAATGAAGTGGTCGATCCACTCTTTCTCCGAAAACTTCTTACGGTAGGCATAACTCTCTCAGTTCTCCACGAATCCGGTCACATCTCTTCCGTTAAAGTAGAGCGACTCTAGCCCCAGGTTTACATCGTAGTAAGGGACTCGGCGATCGTCATATCGTCGGAAGTAAGGTCCGTCAGCCGGCCCATCTAGCGCTGGATCATACGGTTTGTACCAGGAAGGGTCCAAATCCTTCATCCAGGGTCGATATCTCGGAGGTCCCCACGGTTCCTCCTCCCTGCGACCCCCATAACCCGGGTCCTCGCGTTCCCAGTGCATGGACTCCGGGGCCCTAGCCCCTCTCCAGATATCTTCGGGTCCTCCCATATTCCTGCCTACCGCCTCTTCTCGTACCCAAGCGGGACCGACCTCCTTGCTCGCCCATCTTCGCGGTCCTCCCCCAATTTCGGTTGAACGTCCGTCCCCAAGTTCCCTTCTCCTCCGGCTACCTTCCTCGCTCCTCCTTGGTGCCCAGCACCCAGCCCTGTCATGAGGGCACTCCTGCCCCTCGGCGATTCTCTCTTACATGTGGTCCGCCCATCGGGTTTCGACGGGGAAGCCCCTCCACCCTTTCTCTCATAGGGACACGTGGTTCCATTTCTCGGTGCAAACGCTCATCCGAGCTTGCGTGATCTCGCCCCTAATTCAGCGTCTTCCTCGGCTCGCCCCAGTGGAGGTGCTACCCCGTGCTCTACCACACTTTCCATGCATCAGTTCTCAGTCTCTCTTCCCTTGGCTGGCCGTACCACTACTCTTCTCCGAGCCTCTTCCTTCTTTACTCGATCCTTGTGTCTCATTATCCCCTCCAGACTCCTCGCTAGTCACCGTCCACCAAGAGTCCCGCAGTTTCTTCTCCTCGCTAGCGGCCAGCGCAAGATTGGCAATCTCCAGGTCCAAGATGCCCCTTACCCCTTCTCGCGCGCACCGCCTAATCAAGTCTCTATCCACATCGCCGGCCTTACCGGAGAACAGGGGTCTGATGAAATCGCCTACCAAAGCCCACCACTCAAAATCCGTGAGCTCTAGGGACTCCCAACACAGGGTGAACAACTCGTGCCCCTTTTCTTCCCCCAGGGGGAATTTTTCAATCACCGGTCCTCTCATTTGGACTCTCTTCACCGCTGCGTTGTCAGGGTAGAGCAATCGGTAGACCCAGGCAGGGATCTTCCAGGTCCGGCCGTGGGCTGGCCGCAGAATCTCTAACCGTCCTCGGTATTCAATCCTTTCTATCTCTCGCCTTTCGGCCTCTCCCCCTCTCAACCTTCTCAGTCGGTCTCGGTTTCTCTCTGCGATACTCAGAGGGTCCTCTCCTTCTGCCAACTCCGTGGCAAAGAACTGCCTGTCGTCTAGAGACGAGAAGATGTCCGCCCTTCACGTGTGGGTATTTTCTTTCGAAACCCCCGAGAAACGGACTAGCGTTTCTTGGCCGTATATTTCGAAGAATTCTGTAGTGACCTCCCCTTCTTCCTCAACCATAGGGAGGGTCACTCCATACCTAGATCCCGTCTTCCAGGCCCGTTCCAAGGTTCCAATAGGGTCTCCCCTATCGTACCTAATCAGCAGCCGGCTCACCCTACTCGAGCCAACCTCTTCGCTGCCTCCACGAGCGAGTCATCACACCTCCCTCGAGAGCCTTCGCCTTGCTCGAGAATCGTTCGATGCAACGCCTGCTCGTACTCACCCGACCTGTCCCAGAAGCGCGCCTCTACCGTGACTAGGTGCACCCGGGCTTCGAGTGGGTTTCCAAGCCACCTAGCGTCCTCATCAAACCTTCTTTCGACCTCCGACAGGGGCTCTCTCCACGTTCTAGAGAACCGTACTCTTCTTGCCCCCTTAATGGTGATCGAAAACCTCGCCAAGGTAGTCCAGGACCTCCTTTTCCACAAGGTCAGTTGCCGGACCTCGACGAGGAAGCTCTTCTCGGCCCTAATCTCTTGGTCCTCTCCAAGGCCTGGGCCGAGATCCGCTATTCCTACTACCTCAACTTCCGGGCCGTCGTCCCTTGTTTCCAACTCCCAATCTATCGAGCTCGAGGTATAGGTGGCTCTCATGCCTCTCCTCCCCCGGAGAGTAGCTCCTCTTTTAAGTCATCTAGTACCTTGATCACCGCACCCTCTAACAACTTGATCCTCCGCAAGGCTCCTGGCCTCGCCCTCCTTTCCACTTCCCAGCAAAGGGCCAATATTCGGTATAACTCTGCCCTAGCCCTTTCTAAACCCGCTAGTTCACCGATGTCGGGCTCACTCATGCCTCAAATTCCTCCGTCGGCACACTATAGCTATCCGTATGAGATCCGACAAGTCTAATCCTTCTAACCCTGCCTCCCAAATTTTGCCCAAGTATCTCCAGGTGATGGTCGAAACCCTTACGTGTTGGCCCCAGCCCTCAAAGGCGTAGCCCAGGCCCTCTAGGGATGACCAATTATCCTCGTATGGACTCTGAAGGCACCAGGTCAATAGGGAATGCAGGTCCGACCTTGTGAACCGAAACTGGCTCAGGATCGCGATCCTACGTCCCACCTCCTTCCGGACCGCTTACGAGGGATAAATCCGCTCAAGAATGAATCTAGGGACTCCGACGGGGTCACTGTTGAAAAACCTAGGTATCTCTTCCCAACCTGCGTAGGTCACTCAGTAAACCCTAGGGTACTCCTCCCGAGGACTCGCTTCTTCCGCAAGCTTTTCTAAACGTTCCTGAATCGTCGATGCGTCCACAAGAGGGTCCTCTCTTAATTTCAAATTGCGGACCACCTCCAGAAACCCTTCCTTAGAAAGAAACACTGTGGCCTCTCTGACTACCAACCCTTCTCCGCTGCTCACCGTCGTCCGAACGAATGCTCTCCCTCGGTGTATCTCCGCCACCTCCTTCCGAATGGCCCTTGTCGGATCCCTCCGACTTTCCTTGGGCAAGGAGACTTGGACAACTTCCCCTTCCTCACTCACAGGTTCTATCAAGGCCCAAAGAGTCCCAGGAATCCCACTTATCATCGGGCTTCGTACCCCCGCCGGTTAGCCACCTGCTCTTCCCCGAAGAGGCGGGCGTACGGGACGTCCGCGACGTGAGCTCGGACCCCCTCAAACTCTCTCAATCTCCCGAATATAGCGGATAACTCTCCTTTTGGGGGAACCCCAGCGTCCACGCACCGCGTGTATAGCCAGAACAATCCTGTAGTCCGCACTCCGGATTCCCGAGCTGCTCTAAGTACCGCCACTACTCTTTCCTCCGGGTCTCTTAAGAATGAGTTTGTCAAGAATTGGGGTAAGTTCGCATGGAGGACCCCGGACGCACGAGGGACCTCGCCGGGTTCGGCGAAGGACACCTGCGTCCACGACTCGAAAGTCCCTTCCTCGTAATCACCCAGCACCAGGTTGTTTGCTAACAGCCTTGCGGACTCACGGTACTCCGTATGGGTCTCTTGGCCTGTTACTAATCCCCTCCACACTTCAGTCCACGTCTCCTCGTTGAGGAAGATCGTAGCCCAAATCTCTGGGAAACGACTGAGGTCTGGCGGGCCTCCTCTTTGCATTCCTTCCTTCCAAGTGAGCCTGCGAGCTCGAACCCACTCGTAGACCCCTTCTCGGATGACTCCACCTTTCTCAACGCTCATCCAGTAAGGAGTCACCCAAGGGTCTCCCGGAATCAAGACTTTACCCGCGTCACTAGCCCTATTGCTTCTACCACCCCGTTTTCACTGAGCACAAATCTCACAATCTACCAACGCCGTTTTGAAAACCCACCGGCGGTATCTTTCCGGTGAGAGAGTAAAGGGTTTCCCTAGGGACCCCAATCTCCTAAAGATCCCCCAAAGCTTCCCGCGTGGAGGGATACCCTGATCGATACAATGCGTTTACAGCGTCCAAAGGGCTCCAAAGGGTAAACCCAAACTCCTCCCTCTTTCCAGGAGGCTCACCACTCTTCCCTCACTCTCTCTTGAGAACACAAAGTTTGGGACCCTCACGGTCACAGGGTAACTTGCCCTTGGGAGTTCGCCTGCCCTGGCGAACCTCTCGGCTTCCAACGCCTCAAACTCAAACTCCTTTCGGACCCTATCTATCCACCTCCTTCTGACTTCTCTAGCCTCCCTAATTAACAAGTCCAGCCCACCCCCTTCGCCCAAGGCCAGGGGTACGATAATCTTCGACCAAGCCTCTGACTTGACGAAGATCACCGAGGTGACTTTAAGCCGCACCTCAGCCGTTCTCTCCTCAGCCTCTTCCGATTCTATCCACACGAAATTACCTCCAACCGTAATCTCCCCTCCTTCTAACCTTCTCCAATCGGGGATTCTCCCGCTGCTCGGAACCAGGCTACACACCCCTCGTTCGTCTAGAGGGGACTCAACGAACCTACTGAAGCCCTGGTCAAATTGAATCATTCATTCTACCCTTTGACGCACCCCAAACACCCTTTGGTATCGGTAGTCCCGTCCGCCCTCACGGTCTCTCTCCGACTCAAGAGAGATCCTCTCCGTGATCCGATATGCCCTAACCCCATACGGGACAGGGTTGTCCACGCAATAGGAATATAACCAGTGGAGCGAGCGAAAGGACAGACCCCTCCTTCTTTCCCGCCTAATAGATCTCACTACTTTTTCATATGCAACCCCTTCTCCACACACCCTCCTGAAGACGTAAGAAGGGAAGATAGCCTGGACGCAACCCGCGGGTCGAGGATATTCCTCGTCCCGGGTGCAAGTCACCCGCAAGCGGAACGGTAGGCTATGCTGAAGGGGCACCTCCTCGAAGATCCGCCTCAGGACAGGTCCCGCGCGTGACTCCCAGTGGTCCTCCCGATACCACCCTAAGGCCCTGGGGGTGACGTACTCGACCCACGCCTCCCGGCTTAGATAGACCGTGCCTTCGGCACGAACCACCGCTCGTCGGGCCTTCCCCCCATTCCTAGGTCTATTTCTAGTCCACTGATCTCCTTCCCAAATGCCCACTGCGAACCGTGCCCAGAGAAAGACCCCTTTCTCAAGTTCTACCCCTCTCTCGCGCCCCGCTAGGTATCTCTCCATATGATGATCCAAAGGGACGCTAAAGCATTCAGAATCTTTGAGAAGGTATGCCTTCTCGATTTTCACTCTGTCGTTTTCTCCTGCTTCTACAATCCTAACCATGTCCCTCTTGGCTTCGTACCACCTTCTTAGCGATCCCTATCAATACCTTCCACCCGTCAGACCCGTCGAGGTAGGCCTCCGGTATGATCGGGGCCGGCCGCTCACCTCATCGGTAGGTACGGTAACCTAGAGTATAGAAATACCGGGTCTCGTAGGCCCCCCGAAGTTCCTTCTCCAATTGCGCGAGGCCAACAGCCTCCTCCCAACTATTAAGAAAACCTTCTCCTAGATCCGTTCCCTCTTCAACGTAGAGAGCGATGTCCCAATCCCCGATCCACAGGAAGAACTTGTAGCACCACACGTCTACTCCCCCACAGTCACCCACCATGATGCCTCCTGGCTCAAACTCTAAAACCCCTAAGCTCATATGTTCTCCACTATCTCCTCTATGATCGAGACTAGCACTCTCCACCCGTCTGACCCATCCAGATACGCTTTTGGTATAACCGGGGCGGGTTGCTCCCCTCGTCGGAAGCTGCGGCACCCCAGAGTATAGAAATACCGGATCTCGTACCCTCCTAAAAGCTCCCTCTCTAGCTGTGCTTGGCCAACCGCTTCTTCCCAACTATTTAGGAAGGCTTCCCCTCGGTCAATCCCTTCTTCCACGTAAAGCGCTAAATCGAAATCTCGTGTCCACAGGTAAAAGTTGTAGCACCACACGTTTACACCACCACGGCTTCCCACACTAATGCCTGCTGGTTCAAACTCTAGAACCCCCAAGCTCATAGGTGCCCCACCATTTCTTCTATAATCGGTACTAACACTCTCCACCCGTCCGACCCGTCGAGATAGGCGTCCGGAATCACCGGCGCAGGCCGGCCGCCCCTAGGATAAGTTCGGTACCCTAAGGAGTAGAAGTAACTGAATCCGTACCCTCGCAACTCACCTCTAGCCCCACGGGAGTCGTTGACCGCCGCCCCCCATCCGCAGCGGAAATTCTCTTCCTGGTGTTGCCCCTCTTCTACATAGATGGCCACATCAAAGTCTCCCGTCCACAGGCGGAAGGTATAGCACCACACGTCGACCCTACCGAAGCTTCTTACGCTAATCCATTCCGGGAACGCTGCTAGGCTCATTCACCCTAATCAACGAGAGATAATTTTAGTCTTCCTTCTCTATTTGGCCACTCGAGAGACCACCCCTACCCTGCAAGAAGAAGGTGCCTGTGAGCCCAACAGGTTCAAATGGACCAGAGAAGGAACGTCGTCTCACTCGGCTACCTTCCTGTCCTCCCCCGCTGAGAGGTCCTCCCACTTCCAAGTATAAGGACTAGCTGCGAACACAGGTTATCCCCGAAGAAGGGTGGCAACCCTTCCTCCGGAGTCGGACCGAAGTCACACACCCGCGTTCTATGTCCCCCACCGAGCCGACCCTTAGTCCTAGTTAGCCTATTCGGTACCACGCCTCTACTCGGCCCACCTCAAGCGTGGAATTATCCGGGTCTCAGGACTTTATCCGCCTATCAATCGGTGATCACTAGCCTATCTATTCCCTCTCATTCTCCTCATCGGGAACCCTTCTCACTTCGTTCCCTTCTTCCTTCTTCGCCTCCGGCTGACTCTTTTCTCTCTTGGAATCACGGAATTCAATCAGGGTATCCGAAAAAAGGGATGGGGGAAGCAAAGATTTAGAAAAAGTCTCTCAGGTTGAGCAGATATTCATACGTACCTTGTGGTCCTTGGTTCCTTCAATATTCGTTCTCGTAATCCCAATAATCCCCTAGTGTCGAGCGCATCGGTCCCGCACGGGGACCCTCCCGGCCGCGTCACGCAGGATTATGCAGGACTTGTCGCGGAGAGCGTTTGCCGCTAAAGCCGAGTGCGCCAGCCGTACCTCTCGCAGGCCCCTACGACAGGACAGAGTCACGCGAGGCACCGCTACCTCCACCTGCGGGAGCTGTCACCATCCCTTAGGCGGACGTATCCCTGTCGAGCTACTGAACCACATGCGAAAGCTTTTCGTATGCAATTTCAGAGGTGGCCCAGCCGAGGGCGTTTCTCGCTCGCTGTAGCATAGGGGGTACGCGCGGTCGAACGCCCGAAGATCGAACCCGTACGCGAATCATCGTACTGGGGGGCTGAAGTCCCAAACGCAACTCGACGTCGGTCGACTGGGACGCACTACACACCCACGCGTTACACCACGACACTCACGCTTACTCACCCATAACACTTGGAACCCCACGCGAAACAGACACCACAAACAACGCCACAACACAACAACTCCTAGTCCCTTCAGTACCCGACCCATAACTCTCTGAGCCAGAATTCGGTTAGGCGTCGCGCATAAGACTTAGTATAAAATTGCGCGGACGTAGGGCCTTCTCATATCGGCTAGCAATGCATGAGTATGCGAGCACTCGCAACGATGGAGTACTACGTGGTACCCCTAATCGCGCGATCCTCGATAGTCTCGGGGGTCACGTTCGACACTCAAGTGTCGGCTGGCTGTCAAGATTCATACATAGTTGAAAAGACAGAAAGGACAAAGCGACTATACTTGGGACTAACTTCTGACGCCTGCTCGACGGTTCAGGATCAATGACAGTCCGCACAACCTCTAGATGAGGTTGTGGGCTAGCCCTGATCCTAACTCCTNGACGGTTCAGGATCAATGACAGTCCGCACAACCTCTAGATGAGGTTGTGGGCTAGCCCTGATCCTAACTCCTAGCAGGGTCAKTCCTACCTTCATCCCAAGWTCTCYCTCCCATCATCCATCTGATCTACCTATGACTCCAACACTTGGCGAGCATCTAAAGCAACTAACCTATCGAAAARACGCCCCAAGTGAGAGCCCATAAGCATGCATACACATACCTCTCTCACAATCCCACATCAATTTGTCCAAGTAGTTCATTMGATCATTMTGTTCGTTCCCTTTAATAAACCCCCTCACTTATGGCTTAGGATCAGACACGGCCCTAACTTAAGSGTATGCMCAACCTGCSTAGGTAAACAAGTAAGAGTACGCACAACTGGACTGCCCTAACTTAAGGGTATGCCCAACTCCAGATAAACTCTAGTCATAAAACATATGACCAGACCGCCSTAGCTTAAGGGTACGYCTGGCTTCTWKTTAAACTRACGACATGAAGCMTAAGACTTGACTGCCCTAACTWAAGGGTATGTCTAGCCAGCCCTCCACAAGGTTACATMGGGCATAGGATTGGGCTGCCCCAACTTAGGGGTGTGTCTAACCTGCCTAAAACAAGCACGAACGACGACTGGTCAGACCGCCCTAACTTAAGGGTACGTCCAACCTACAAAACATCAACAACAAGAGCATGTCACTAGGCCGCCCTAACTTAAGGGTACGCCTARCTAGCTTAAACAGTATAGTTACACAAGACAGAATTTGCCTGAACAAAKTACAACGRCGTATGACTAAGCCGCCCTAACTTAAGGGTACGCTTAGCCTCCGTAACGACAAATATATGAGAACAAYCATTGATACTTGCACAAACTTCATATRTTTCTCTCTTATTAGGAAGAGGATCAGACCTACCCAACTTAGGGAGACATCCAACCCTGCCTTGTGTTTAAAAGGGAAAATAAAACAAGTTTATACTAACTCTCTGACCCTTTGTCTTGTCATGAGCATAGGACCGAGCCGCCCTAACTTAAGGGTACGCTCAGCCTGCCCTAGTTACCTTCATTGTACTCTTCATAGCTTTTCTCCTCTTCTTGTTTTACCTGACTTACTAACTGGCTTTCCCAACTTAGGGTGCCCGGTCTGCCAGATGATATAGGTTCGTATAATATGTATCAAAGTTGTATACTTTGGCTGACTTTTATGTTCATGGCTTATGACTGAGCCGCCCTAACCTAAGGGTACGCTCAACCTTATACCGGTGTCCCCCTCAGAAGAAAACACACACAGTACTAGGTCCACGCAACTTAGAGTATTCCCAGCCCTGTTTTCAGCAACCCACAAAAGAAACACCAGGATTCTGAGACATCCCAACTTAGAGTGCCCATCCTCCTGTTCAGAAACCCCATAAAAAAACAGCGACCGGTCCGTCCAACTTAGGATAGGCCCAGCCCTTAAGATCATACATTCAGCCCAGCAAACATAAATAAAACATAGCACTGAGCCCACATCAACTTAGAGGAGCTCAGCCTTGGGTTGACCCGGTCAAACACAGGCATACCACCTTTCTCCCACCATCCCCCAGTTTATTCTATTTGGCTTCACTCAAGAATTATATGACCTCTCATATGTACTTGTTCATTTAACCTTCACAATGCATGTCCTCACATACATAGCAAAACAAAAAGTAATAGCCTTACATGTACATATTCAGATATCCCATGATAAGAGATAGGGGAAGGGATCACACAGGTTAACGAGATTATACCTGAAGTTCCCTGCCTCCAGAACCCCGCCTGGGCTCCGGCAGAGCTCCCGCACTCGGTGCGGCGAACCTCCCACAGAGGCCTTGGCGCGGTCCTACGGGTTTCAATCCCGCCTGCCGCCTTCCTCTCGTAACCTCAGGCTAGACTTAGACTGAGAAAGATAGAAGTAGAATTGTTCAGTCTCTCGAGATACAGGAGAGGTGCGCTCAACCTCACTGGAGAGGGCCCTGTTGCCTTGATACACCTGAGGGCCCCGCAATGATGGCCAAAAGGAATGCAGTGAGCCGGTCAAACCACGGTAGAAATGTAAGTAACAGTCTCCTGACTGTCTCTTGAGTCGCAGCAATCCCCCCCCCCCTGCCAAGTCTGATCGCTCCCTCATACCACAACATGGTCACCTTCGACTAGTCTGTCACTTCGCAGCCAAAAAAAGGCYAACTTCCAAGTAGCAGTGATGACCCTCTCACAGAGTCTGATCGGTCCTCCCTAGTTGTGGTACTTCCACCCTGACCGATAAGCAGCCATGCAGCCTAGAAACCCAAGGCTTGAATAAGGCACACCCCCGGGCTTTATCTGAACAGAGAGTATATTACTACAGAATTTCTGCTAAACGMGGGGCGCCCAGCGGATGTACGTGCGTAGCAGCTAGGAGCAGAAGCAAGCAAACGTATCACATATACACACGCTAGAATAYAGCAATMGCAGTGCCTCACRSCAAGGGCCCAACRTTGCGGAAGGAAAACTTAGCTACGGCGGTGCTCCAAATGCACTKCAAATAGCGCCARTAATATGCGTCGTACTTGTGTTCGGTAATGACAACAACGCCTTACTGCGTAGTCACCTGCGGCCTCAACGTAAACTACAGTGGCAACTTCTCAAACCTAACTACTGTGGCAATAGCTGTTTGTGACAACTGACAAGGCCCGGTGACTGCAGTAGTCTCACCAAGTCGACCAATGCTCCAATAGATGACATCGTCGGGTGTTACCATCACCAGCCCAGCTGGACACCGGCCCAGATAACCGGTTCGGAACAGGGTCGTACTCAGCAATTTTCTGGTATGGGAACTGACAGTGCCGAGCCAAAATGCGATCTAGAGTCAACTGCATACAGTATTGTGCTCGGCTAAAGGGAATGGCGCAGTAAAAGGGGGCAATGCATTGACTCATACAGCAATAAGGCACTGTACTTAAAGCATAATGCAGAGCATAGTAAAATACAGCACCGCACAATAAAACCCCAAAGATGCTCAGCTAGAGATGCAGCGAGTACAGCGAGACCCATCAATGAAAATACAGCAGTAGTCCGGTGCCCAGCAAGGTGGCACCGCTACAGTCTCTCAAAGGCACAACAACCCACAGTCCATGTGTTGTGGCAGCCTGATCAACAACAGCTCAATCATCCGCATGGTCCGTCACCGGAAGCACACCTGTCAGTACTGTACTTGCAGCAGCCCCCCCCCAAACCTGGACGCACAGGCTTAACCCGCGGCGGCAGCGTGGAGACAGTGATAGCTGTTCAGCCACACGGTCTCAGCAGCAGTAACTATTTGCTGTGGCAGCGACCCGCTGGACCCCCGGAGTAGTAGCACAACCACCCCCGTGCTCTATTCGAAGTGCAAGTGAAAATGCGGCGCTTCTCAGAAAACAYCCAGCGCCCGTAATGGTAAACGCCGCAGCAGTACACAGCAGCAACGGCAGTATGCAGCGGTGGCCAACGGCAGTATGCAGCGGCGGCCAACGGCAGTAGTAGCAGCAATAGCTCGTGCCCAGCTGCAGCAGACAGCAGCAGTCCGTGCGTAGTCCACAGCTGCAGCAGTTTCCCGCAGCCCGTAGTAGCCAGCAGGAGCAGCATAAACAGGGCAACCGYCCTGTAAGGGACAACAGGGCGAGCGGGCTAGCCGGTCGATGACCGTGAAACGAAGCRCCGRCATCAGCAGYAGGGCCATCAACCTTCGGAATGAAGAAGTGGCAAATACACAGAAGGCACGGCCCCCGATGAGCAGTACGGCAGTGGAGCRGMTATGMKCAAGGCAACCCCTATAACGCAGCCACACTGCACAGCGAACACCTCATTCTGCAGCAAACCACCCGGGGAGTAAGTAGGACGTCGGCAGCGTGGCAGTGGCAGAGCACAGACTTGGCCGTTCGTACATCCAATACAGAGCAAAGCAACACATTAACTACTTACGCCACGATTGAGCCTGCAGACTGTTGGTTGTCACCACTCACTGAGTCCGGGAGTCACTCCAACGAGCATCCGTCATCCCCCCCAGGCAACTTAGACTTCCTGAACTGAGCGGCCTCCCCCTTACACTCAACTTTCCTGGATTACGGTCAGGCTTAATAAAAAAATAATAATAATAATAATAATAATAATAATAATAATAATAATAATAATAATAATAATAAAAATAACAGCGATAACAAACAAAAACTAATATCAAGTTGAAAAGTAAAGAGGAATGCACACAGATCATCTTCCCGGCCATGTGCAGTCCAGGTGAAGCGGTGCATTGGACAGCCCAACCAACCAGGCACTAAGCATCCTATCCACCTCCTTTCTCTTTCTTTTCTCTCTCTCTCTCTCTCTCTCTCTCTCTCTCTCTCTCTCTCTCTCTCTCTCTCTTACCTCGCTGTCTTCTTCCTTCGTCAGTTCCCTTCTGTATCAGTGCACCTGCCCAGTCTGGCTGGACAGGTTCCTACCGTTCTTGAAGTGAGTAAACCTTGGGTGCTGCGACGGCCACAACGGGATGACTCACGAGGAA
>BFEA01000111.1:811154-825051 GCA_003427395.1 Chara braunii | reverse complement strand
AAATCGGTCCTTCCCGCGCCCAAATCCATCAAGGATACAGTATGATAGGCAACTCTATCCTCCCGCCATAGTGATTCCTCACATCCCACATGCATCCGGCGCATTTTTGCGTCCGGATTCAGTCCTTTTCTTTGCTCCCCCTTATCTGCCCTCGTACGCCCCCGACTCTCTTCCGTTTTCGCTTTCTGCTGGTCTGTTGCCCGTGGCTAGCTCCTCCCGCTGCCTGTTGCCAGTCTCTCCCTCACTTGCTAGCACTCCGCCAGCGTCTGTCCTCACTTTCACCGTATGCATCCGGCGCTTCCCTTCGCCCAGGTTCATACCCCTCTACGCTCACCTCCCCACTGCACCAAGCATGGCCAGACGTCCGGATTCAACCCATCTTCTTGTTGCCTCTGTGCTCTCCCCCCTCCTTCAGCGCATGCACCCAATGCCGAAATCTATTCAGATTCACTCTTCTTCTCAACTCTCCCTCTGCTGCCTGTCGCTTCTCACCAGCACACACCGCCCTCTGCGTTATTTGCCCGCTGCTGCCTGGCGCTGCCCAATTCAGCCTTCTTCTCATTTTCTGAACGTACCTGGTGCGCGCTCACGTCCAGGTTCACCTTTCCTCAGCTGCCACCCCCCTCGTTTCTCTTTCAGTCCTCTACTCTTCTCTTCCTCCCTCTACTTCCTCCTTACTCCCTTCCTCCGTTATCAAGTCCAATCCGCCATCGTCTTCCTCCTACTGGCCTTCCCACTGCAGTCCTACCGGCCTTCCCACTGCAGCGCTCTAGCGACCAATCTGGCCGGGAGAAAGACGCAGCGACGGCAGCTCCCACACGCCACAATGAGAATAGCAGCGTCCGGCTGCTCCCTGCGTTTATGCCTATCCTCTTTGTGCAGGGCCATGCTAGTCTTCTCTGTATCGTTCCAATCTTATCAGATGTCCCGAAGGACTATACCCATGCAGCAGTTCGTGGCGTACCCACTGAGCTAGGCTCCTGGGTTCCACGGTACCGGCACCGGGCCGCATCCCAATTTGGGAAAAGTAAAAATAAAAATAAAAATAAAAATAAAAATAAAAATAAAAACAATGAAAAATAACAAAAGGGACCGGGACAAGAGAAACGAGGGGGGAAGGACCGTTGGAACCCTGTCCTCGGTCCTGCCTATCGGGCCCGCTGTCGGACTCCCCAACGTATCTCCCACCTCTTCTCCCCTAGGCAGCCCCCTATCCCCCTCACTCACAATGGCGGTTGTATTTTCCTCGCTTCCTTGTCCCGAAACCCGAAGCACTACTCTCCTTACCCCTAAGTCCCGGACGGCTCCCGCTTGAGGACCCTGCTCCCTTGCGGGAGGAGTGTCTCTAGCGGGTCCCGCCCGCAAACCCCGTGGGTCGAGAACTGAAACCCCAGACCCCTCTCGTGAACCCCTCTCCCGTGCGGAAGATATACCCCGTGTAGTTGCCGTTCACAACCCGTGCGGGTCGAGGATATTGGGCGACCCCCTAGGATCTCAAATAGACAGCGCCCCCGGACCCTCTCGAGTACCCCTTTCCTCTCTCCCACTTGAGTCCACTCTCTCTCCCCCGTGTGCGGACCCTATCACACTATTTTCCCTTACGATTCTTCTTACCGCCCTTTGGTTGCTTTTCACCCTCATTCAAACCCTCACAAGCAAACCGTTTAGCCCTCTTAGTTCGTTGATTTTAGGAATAAACACTCCAAAAACATCACATTCCCCAGCAAAGACTGACCTAAATCATCTTGGAGCAGCAGGGCCGAAGTGGCAAGCAGGGCTGGAGCGGACCTGCAAAAATCGAGAATTCCCGACACCCCCAAGCCCTTTGCACCCAACAAGCCCGACTCCCCTATCCCCACACCGAAACAAGGCCCCAATAGAACCCTCACCCCGATATCAATCAAAAACCCGAATACTGCCAATGAAAATAAGTCGATGCGAACTGCTGCGTAGGCCCGAAGAAGACCGTGGCTGAAGGAAAAAGACCGAAGAAGTGCCGACACAAAAAAACCCGATACCGGAAAGCCGAACTCTTGACGCCGAAACTCCGAAGAAAGTCCCGCCACCACCTGTCACGCCGATTCTCCTTCACCCACAGTCCTCGAGCCGGCCGAGGCCGTCGGAGAAAAGCCCTTCCCGGCAACGGCGCCACTTTGTCGCGGGGTCGGGGGTTCGCCTCGCTCCCCCCCGTAGTCTCCCCTCTTCGGCCACCCCGTCACCCTAAGTTGAACGCCTTGATCGGCCGGTTGCGCTCCCTGTACGGTTCAGTTTTTAACACCAAAGGCAACGCGCATCCCCTCTTGCAACTCCCCGGTGTGCTCCCAGCTCGAGCCCCTCGGCTTCTCGCTTGCTCTTGTCGCGCGTTAGGTCCGGTGAGTATTCGTCACCGGCAAATCCACTCTCGCTAGGGCACAACGGACGGTAGGGCTCCCGAGTACCTACACCTCCCGCACAGGGCTAGGGGGGGACTTCTAAGCAAGACTTGCACCCGCCGCGAACTTTGATGCAGGGCGAGCACCCTAACGGTATTGAGCTCGGTGTGCGCACTGGCCGTGGGGGCGCGACGCTGAGACTCGAGCGACACAACCCTTAAAAAGAAAGGGGAAGGTCTCGGTCAGGCCAAAGGATCCCGATCTTTTCTGAATGATTTTTATTATGCCATGTATACCGAACTTCGTTCTTGGTTACACGCTGAGAGCGGAAGCAGAACTCGAGAAAAAAGGGGCAGAGTCGGCCCCAGCACCAAAACGACTTCGGACTTGGTTTGAGTGTTGGACTTCGACGCCCGGGAGGTACAAACACTGACCTAGAAAGGAAAGGGAGGGCTCTACCTGAAAGGGTTCAGACTTGGAATGAATACTGGACTTCGAACTTAGTCCCCACGCTGAGCTCGGATACAGAACTCGCAAAGGAAGGGTTTTGCCCGGAGGACTTCGCACGAACACTGAACTTCGATCTTAGTCACATTCTGAGGACGGATACAGAACTCGAAAAGGAAAGAGATGCCCTTGGAGTGAATATCGAACATTGTTTCTCGTTGAGCATCGATACGACACTCGACAGAAAGAAGTGCCTGGTCGGAGTATCTGAACGACTTCAGACTTGCTTCGAACTTAGGCCCTCGCAGAGTAGCGTCACTTCACTCGAACGGAGTGACTTCGCACTGGCTTCGAACTTAGACACTCGCCGAGGGCAAATACAGAAAAGAAGTGTCTCGTCAGAGTATCTGAACGACTTCAAACTGGCTTCGGGCTTAGACACTCTCTGAGTGCAGATACAAGGTTCGAAGAGAAAATGGAGTTCCTGCTTCGAACTTAGACATTCGCTGAGAACACATACACCAGGGGATTTGTGAAAACCTCACAATCGGAGAAAACCTAACATTTCTTATAGAATAAAAAAATAAAAGTAAAACTGTTATTTTTTACAAAAAAAGAGAGCATTTTTAATCGTTTTGCGATAAAGGAGGCAAAAAATCAGGTGAAAAGTCTAGCGTTCCTCAAAATGTGCAAGAAAACCCTTCCTTGCAAAATGTTTTTTTATGACTATAGGTCATTCTCAGTAGATTGGCAAAAAAACAGAGTTCAAACAGGGTAATTTTTAAGGATGACAAGGCAAACTTGAAAGATGTAAAAAAAACGTGTTTTGGTGAATACTCAATTATAGGACTATAAGTAAGTTTCCGTAGTTAGGTAAAGGCCAAACTCTGCACAAAATAATTTACAGGACTATAAATCACTTTTGAACTTAACAATAAAACCCTTATCAAAAAATATATGTCATTTAAAATAAGAATACAAACAACTTTTGTCTCAGAGACACCTTCAAAATCTTAGCCAAACACGAGTTTAAAATAAAAATATAGGGAAAAAAATTAAAACAAACAATAAAAAATAATATATTCGCCCATGTATGGGAAACCATGTTCAAGCGAACGTATTCACGAACAGCAGAATATGTTTGCGCGTTCGGAAAACCCCCGAATAAATTCATCGTGCTACATATCTTATATGACTATAAACACATTTTTTTTGGATAACAAAAAATCAGGATATTTCAGTTCTTGAACCTACAGTGCTTCACCAGGTCGTGATTTTCTATGAAAAAACCCGCTTTTTTCCTCGCCCCCTCCAGTAGTTCTGAAAAATTAATTTTTTGTTTTTTTTTTTGCGGATGTTTCACTTCACGTAAAATTTTGTTCCTGGAGAAGACCTGAAAAACGTACTATCATAATCTTGAATAAATTTCGTACAAACCTAACAATTTGTTTTGTTAGGTTTTCACGAATCCTATGTTATACAGAACGCGAACATAAAAGGAAGTTCTTGCTTCGAACTTAGACGTTCGCCGCAAACAGATACAGAACTTCGAAAAGTAAGGAAGTTCCTGACCATTCACTGTGAACAGAATTCGAAGAGATAAGGAAGTTCTTGCTTCGAACTTAGACATTCACTGAGAACAGATACAGAACTCAAAAGAGAAGGAAGTTCTTGCTTCAAACTTAGACATTCGCTGCGAACAAATACAACACTTCGAAAAGGAAGGAACTTCCCGACCATTCACCGTGAACAGAACTCGAAGAGATAAGGAAGTTCTTACTTCGAACTTAGACATTCACTGAGAACAGATACAAAACTCAAAAGTGAAGGAAGTGCTTGTTTCAAACTTAAACATTCGTTGCGAACAGGTACAGAACTTCGAAAAGGAAGGAAGTACCCGACCATTCATCGTGAACAGAACTCGAAGAGATAAGGAAGTTCTTACTTCGAACTTAGACGTTCACTGAGGACAGATACAGAACTCAAGAGAGAAGGAAGTTCTTGCTTCGAACTTAGACATTTGCTGCGAACAGATACAGAACTTCGAAAAGGAAGGAAGTTCCCGACCATTCACTGTGAACGAAACTCGAAGAGATAAGGAAGTTCTTACTTCGAACTTAGACATTTACTGAGGACAGATACAAAACTCAAGAGAGAAGGAAGTTCTTGCTTCGAACTTAGACATTCGCTGCGAACAGATATGAAACTTCAAAAAGGAAAGGGAGTTCTTGCTTCGAACTCATACCTTCGCAGAGAAGAGATACAAAACTCGAAAAAGGAAGGAAGTTTCTGATCAGGGTATCTTCAGACTTGCTTCGAACTTAGGCACTTGACGAGTATGGCCCCTAAGCATAGGCACGGGGCTCGAAAAGGGAAGAGGGGCTTTACCCGAAAGAACCGGAGCTTAGTTCGCATACTGAACCCGGTAGCTATGAGAGCTCACGGCGTTCCTTGGGTGATCGCAGTGCAACTCTCGATGCAGGACCTCCTAAGGCGACGCCCAAGCCGCGAGCAGCGCTCTAGAGGCGGGCGTGCATCGCCTGCAGCGGGAGGCCTTTGGTCGAGTCGATCTAAGGGGACTCCGGAAAGGAATCTCTGTGGGGCTCGAGGCCGAGCTCCAGACGCCACGACGGTCCTCAACTTTCGCCCTCCTTCCTTGGTCTGTTGCTCACACTCTCCTCCTTTCTCCTGACGAGTGCACGACCGCCCACCCTTCTTCACTCTCTCGCTTCGACCTCCTCCTCTTCTCGCGCCTCCTCTCTCTCCGCCCCTCCTCGTCCTAGTGGCACCTACGTTCGCGGTCGGAAAGTCAGTCTCCCCTCGAACTCCCGTTCTCCCCGGAACCCTTGAGCTAGCTGACCTCGAGGGTAGTGACTCGCCTCTCCTTCCTATCTCTCGCACCAATGCTTCCTGTTGGGTGCGCCAACGGGCTCGAGCTCACAAGCGCTCCGAGTCCCCTTCCCCCCCTTCTCGGTCGCCGGGTGAGCGTCACCAGTTCTCGCTGCCGTGGATACGATCGCGCCACTAGTCGCCCCTCCGCCGAAGCTCGCGGCTCGCTCACTCACCGAGCCCCCCGTGCACCGATCCTCCTGCCCCCGAAGCACCATTCCTTTCGGGCCGGCCCACTCGATGCAGCCCCAGCGAAGCGCTCGTTAGCACCATGCTCACCTGAGTCCGTACCCTGCAGCTCTCGTCTCGCCGGGAGCCTTCGTGCGTCCAGGCACCCCCACCACCCCCGTGCGATGAGAACGCCTCGCCCACCGGAGTCGAGCGACGACCTCGTGCGTCTCCCCTCCCCTTCGACCCCACAACTTTCCTCCCCGTTCTCGCCCACGCTCCCCCTCCACTTCGTGTTCTCTCACGCGGCTCTGCCTCTCTCTGGACTCTCTCGAGATCGGACGCCGTTGCCCCGTGCTCCTCTGTACGCGAGTGCTACACTCGTGCGCTCCCTTCTCCTCTCCTCCCTCGTTTCTTTTATAGTTTCCCCCCCTTGGCCTCCTCCTCCTACGATCGTCCTTTGTCACGCCAACAACTCCCCTGTCGCGCGGGAAGATCGAAAATTTCCGAAATTTCACGACTTTCCCGCTGCGAGCCATCGAGTGCTTCCCTTCCTGGCTTCTTTCCCCGTGATGTTTGTCGCGCAGCACCCCGATCCTCACTCCCTTTTTCTCCACCAATCCCCAATGTGGCATCACTGCCTCCTTGACTTCCCCCCCTTTCCTCAAACCGGGAATTGGCCGACGTTTTCTCTTCCTCTTTTCCTTACCTCCTTCCACCGCAACCGTTTTTCGGCCATCCTTCTGACCAGGATATATTTTTCGCGAGGTACTTCCGCGGGTCGATGCCTTGAAGAAGTTATCAAGAACCAACTTTCAAGATCCTTTTCCCGCTCATTCCTTCCCCCGCGGTCGCATTTCTTGGTGTTATCTCAGCCCACGGCTCCCAACGCCTTTTGCCCCGGACTGACGATCCCGCTGGCCCGTCATTGGACCCACGCCCCCTCTTCACCACCCAATCCCCTCTCCCTCTTTCCGCGTGGCGGGATTGCCCTGCGTTCTCCTGGCTGCTTTGCACCAATTCCGATCAGTTTCATATCCCTCGTCGCTTCGACTCCGCAATCGTAGCTCCCACAATCGATTTGAAGACTCCCTCCAAGATTTGTCCAGCCCTTCTCTGCCTCTTGGTCAGGTCGCCCTTGGTCCCACCATAGTCGATCTTTGACGGTTGGGGCAGCCAACCAGATTTGCCCCCTTTCCCATTGATCTCATCATTTCCTCAGGTCCTTGCGGCAGCGCTCTCCTAGGCCGTTTTATCCACCCTTGCGTCTTCTCATCTTACCCCTTTTTGTTTTCCCGTGCTTCGGAGGTGACCTCGTCCCTCAAATGGTGGAGCGGCTGCTTCATACCCACCGTGCTATGCCCTGAAGTAGGCCCACGGTAGTTGATCTGTCCATCGCCCCGGGACTTACCTAGTTACCTTACTGATCGAGCCTCACGAAACCCAATCGTAACGCAGCCACGTGTTCGCCGCGAGTCTCCGCAGACCCCCGACCGTCCCGCTTCCAGTGCCACACTGTGTCGCGTGAGACCGGGGTCGTCCGGCTGTTTCTCGTTGTCAAACCCGGGTCCTCACAAGTCCCTTATCCGAATTTTCCACAGCTTGCCCCAAAGTCCGCCACCAACCCCCGATTTCCTGGCGTTGGTACCGAAAACTCCGATCTTTAGAGTCCGCTTGCCCCTGCTCGCGACCCTGGCCGGAACCGTTCTTTTTGCTCTTCGAAGGGTCAGTATGGAGACCCGAAAACTCGGAGTCACCTCCAATCCTCACAACCACATGCACACATACATCAAAACCAAGCAAGGCAGAAAAAAGAAAGATTCGAAACTCATCGATCTTAAAAAGCAAGATCTCAGGCTGATAGGCACCCGCCCGACAACGGGGAAAGGGTGAAAATGCAAGCTTTCGAAGGGTGGGGGCAAAATTTTATGAGAAAAAAAAACGAGAGGCAAATACGACATTAGGACGATTTCTGTATTATTCCTTCTGATCACAGACTATTGAAAACCTGAGTAAATATTGTTACAGCGGAGACCACAAAGCGGCTTCAATAAGCATCGCCATCCTCGTTCCGACCTTCTCCCTTCTTCATCCTCTTACTGAGGTGGTCAAGTCAATACGTTTCTGGTTGGTTGACCGATGCGTGAACTTGTTTCAAAGAGAGCATCGAAATGCATTTCTCCCGCTATCCTTCTGGTAAAGTCCTCCTTTCTCATCTTCCTGCGTTTGAGTAAGATTCTGACATCAATTTCTGTTCATCACCGTACCTTTCCTTATCTACTACCTTATCCAACCAGGGATAGGAAGGGGGGGGAGAGTACTTCGGTTTAACTACATAACCCATCAGCAGGAGGGAGGAGAGAGAGGAGTGAGTGGTTGAGTCTTAGGAAAAGTTAAACATAGAGGAAGAGAGTAAGAAGGAAGAGGATGTAGATAGAGAGAAGGAAGAAGAAGTCTAAAGATCTAAAGGTGATTGGCATCCTTCTTGGTCTGCTAAGCTTGGGAGGTGAGAGAACGCGTTGTGCATGAGGTGACTGTGGTGCAGATGAGGGACGGGGAACGATAAGCAGCTGCTGCACAGGGATAGGTCTTTCAGGAGAGGCTGGTTCGATGTCCAGATCGAGAGATCTGCGACGTTGTCGTCTTGAGGCTGGTGAGGGATCAACTTTCTTCCTTAATGGCATCTTGGTCATTGGAGTCAATGAAGGAAAAGTCGTGACGCCCGTTTTTGAGTCTGAGAGTGAGTCGCAAAACTGGGGGCTGCGACAGTCTGAACGGCTCCTTGGCTGGTCTGGTGCAGGAAGGTAATGACGGTCCAGTCCGCAGATGCCTTCTGTGAGGAGTCTGAACTTGAACCACAGACCAGATCCTGAAGCAAATGAGATTATGCAGTTGGAGATGGTAGAAGTCACTCTTGATGAGGTGCTTGAAAAAACCTCTGAAGAAGAAGGCGATGTTGCAAGAAAATCCAGATTGCGTTCCCACCAATGGGAGATTCTCAGTGAGGGTTAACAGGCCGCTGTTTACCTAACACTTAAACGAATCCTCTGTAGAATTGGCAATGCAAATGCAAAAGCAATAGAAGGGAATCTTGAGATCGTGCGCAGACTGGCGTTTATAAGTAGCAAGTTGATGCGCGACACGATTCTGCTCCTCTTCGGTGAGAAATTGAAGCAGCCGTTACCAATGAAGAGGAGTGAGGAGATTGTGAGGGAGTAGAAGGAGTGGGAAAAGAGCTCAAGAGCTTGATCACGAGAAGGAAGAAGAAAGAATGCACTCCGTTCTGAAAAGTACAGAAAAAATTGCATTCTACGTACTCGAGCAGGTGACTAAGGGTGGGGTAAGAATTGGAACGTTTTCCCACGAAGTAAGATTGAAGGTTGACGAAAGAAGGAGGTACGATGGTAGGGAGGTTAAAGAGATGGATGGGGAGCTGGGAGGCTGAGGGTGGATCGAGGACGAAGATTCTCCTGATGGGTTCTTCTGCAGTGATGGGTGGGGGGGATATGATACCGGAAAGGGGAGTGATAAGAGAGGTGAAGGTAGTAACCAGTGTTTCATCGGGTAAGGAGAATTCAGAGTGAATGGTGATGTTGGAGGGCAAGTAGTCAAGGAGGAACGGATCGTAAATAAGGGGCTCGAGGGAAGGTGACTGTTGGGGACGGGACTTGTTAGGACTTAGTGAAGTGGAAATAGGGGCAGGTGGGGAAGTGGGAGGGGTAACCAGGTTTGTGGGACGGTGGCCAGCGTGACAAGCCGAGGTGAACATCGTGGGAAGGGGAACAGGGACTTAGGGGAACGGTACTCTCAACGTGGGAACAAAAGAATTGACAGACCCAGAAAAGCTGCCCACCAGATGACTGGACCTGACAGCAACCGACGACCGACGGATGACGGGACCTAATAGCGGCTGACCAATGAGCAGTAAAAAATGACTGGAGTAGGACCCGTAGACTGGTGGAACAGTCCGCCGCCAAAAAAGGAGAGGAGAAGGACTCACACTCCGTAGGACCTGACCCTTGTGATCCTACGCAGGTTTGCGTATGCGATGAGTGCTGCGAGCGGACGCGGACTGGAGGGCGCTGCTCGAGAAGCATCACAAGTTGTGGTGACAGGCCAGACCCGTCACGTATACTGTTCTGGCCAAGGCAGTGGTACTGCTCGGGTTGGCGAGGCCGTTCTTCAGCCTGGGTGAGTGTCACGTCGCTTGATGAACTCCATAGATCTTAGTTGATGCTCTGTCTGCTGTCGATTTTAGGCAGTTGTCCTGATGGTTGAAGTTGAAGCCCTGCGAAGTCATAGATATTGATTTCGAATAAATGCGATTGCGGCTTCAGTTCATATACTCGGAACTGGTGACAACCGAAATACCAACCCGGAAAACCGTATGACCGGGACTGAATTTGTTGGAACCCCTTTGCATTTGCGGTTGTACTTGTCTTGGCACATTACCACGAAGGGACCAGCGGGCATCTAGGGACCATCCATTGTGTTGATCCATGGTCCTTTGGTGCCCGCCATTCCCTTCGTGATAGCCTGCTACAAGAAAAATGCGCAGGTGGGACCGACCCCGGGATCCCGGAGTGAGTATGCCCCTAGTTTGTAAGGGTCAGATCCCACCACCCTGGATTACTCATTTTTCACCCTCGATTACGAAGATCAACGGTCAGAAATGAACAATAGGGGCTAGTGGGATCTGGCCCTAAGTACAAAACTGTGTACCGCGCAAGCGCGGAAGCGCAGCCACTCGGGAGCGAGACCGGCCGGCGGGCAGGGCTTGAAGCACACCGAACGAAAAGGATTGTGAACGGGCCTGGGCACACCACTGTTGAAACGGGCCCAATCTTGGGACGTCGCCACGCTTCACTTAGCACGGCAACAACCTGGTTGACGTTCTACTTGCTTGCTTGCCTGCTACTGCTCCACCCGACCATGCTGCTCCACCCCACCATGGTCGCTGCCCCCTGCCTGCCAACTGATCTATGATGGCGGAAAAACAATGACTGCATCTTCCCATAGAGAAGGGCAAGATGCATCAGTTACTATGAATACCAACGGATGCATCTTACCACTTTCTGCTGAAGATGCATTCATTCTCTTTCCTTTTCGACAAAGCCCTAACTCCTCCCGGGAAAAACAACGAGTGCATCTTCCCACACAGAAGGGAAACATGCATCCGTTACTACGACAGCACAGCATGATGTGTGAATTCGAATGGAATACGAATACGAACACCCCGACTGCCGCCAGCATTCTGCTGTGCACACCTCCAAACCCACTTCGGCCCAGCCTTTGGAATCCGAAAATTGCACCCTCGCACGATATTGCCCGAAATGGAAAACCGGCCGCCGTCCATGAAAACGGCCCGCTGACCTCTTTTCGTGACCGCTGGTCTGCCCCCCTCCAACCGCACTCGCGACCACCCGGCCTACCGGTCTCTGCCCCGACAGCGACCGCACCCTACCGGTCTCTGCCCTAGACCCCGACCACCCGGCCTACCTGTCTCTGCCCTGACAGCGACCGCACCCTTCAATTACCCATGTTACCGCCCGATCGGTCGTCGACAGTTCCTGAAAAAGACGTCCTCGCTACGCCACAAAATGCAACCTGTATAGGGCAGCCTCCTGGCTGCGAACTTTGCGTGTATTTCGAAAGCCGTTGACGGCTGAGAACTGCTATGGCGGGAATTTTTTTCAGGACTTTGGGCCTAGCTGCACTACTCTCGAAATGTGCAAAACGAGAGTGAATCTTCGGCCAGATTATGGAAAGACACACCCCCATGATTATTGTATTTTGTGCATGTCGAGAGTAGTGCAGCGAGGCCCTTTGTCGACGAAGAGTGTCAATATAAGGGGTCAGGTACTTCGGGTATACGGTGACGTATTATTTGGTCGACGTGGTGCCGCAGGTACAGCGGAGGTCAAACGACGACCACACTCAGCTCTCCGATAGAGTTTGGTAGGCTGAAGAGAGGAGGTAGGGGATGTTTCTTGTGGAAAACTTTCCTGTAATAGTAAGTTTGTCATTGTTTTCCCTTTCTGTTTGTCTATCTTCTTGTGAACATTGGGCCTCGCTTCACTACACAACACTCTGGAGCTGGTAATCTGCCCGATGCATTGTGAATCTTAGACTCCAAATGCACCATCTGCATCTGGAGCTCGTATCTGGCTCAGAAAAGCGTCCAAATGCATGTAGGATGTTGAGTAGTGGAGGCGAGGCCCATTATCTTCGTCCCCCCCTGCCTCTCGCGCACAGGTGTAGACGCATGAATATGACTGTTTTCCTGGAATCTTACAAGGCCGTATTCCCCAATAAAGATTAAGAACTTCGCGCATCACACAAGCCTTATTACACCTTAGGTCCGGATCACTTTGTTGCACCGCACCTGGACGACTTTGAGCTTGTCGACTGAACGCGTTAGCACGTGGAACTTGTCTTCTGTTCAGTTCTAGTCTAATTGGTTGATGGATTGATTTATTATTTTATTTTTTTTTCTTCTTTCTTTTGTATTTAAAAGGAGTTGTAGTGTTGTCCTGATTCTATTGATTGATTGATTGATTGATTGATTGATCGATTGGCTGATTGATTGATTGATTGATTAAGTGGTTGATTGATCGATCGTTTGGTTCATTGAGTGATTGATCTTTTGGTTGATTGATTGATTGATCGATCGTTTGGTTCATTGAGTGATTGATCTTTTGGTTGATTGATTGATTGATTGATCGTTTGGTTGATTGATTGATTGATTGATTGATTGATTGATTGATTGACTGATTGATTGATTGGTCGTTTGGTTGATTGATTGATTGACCGCCTGATTGATTGATTGATTGATCGTTTGTTTGATTGAATGTGTGACTGATCAATTGATCGTTCGGTTGATTGATTGATTGATTGGGTTTGATTGATCTGATGGATGTGATTGATGACTGGTTTATTTCATATATTATATATCGTAGGCAGCTCTGTTTGACTATATATTATATTACAAATATTATATATCTCATATATGAAACTCCGACGAAACAGTTTGTCACACCCCTCGTTTGTTGTCCTCTTCTCCCTCTCTGCCTACGGTTTACCGGGCAGTTCTGTTTGACGATATATAGTTCTGTTTGACGATATATATATATCGTCAAACAGAACTGCCCGGTAAACCGTAGGCAGAGCTGGAGAAGAGGACAACAAACGAGGGGCTGTGACAAACTGTTTCGTCGGAGTTTCACCGACTCATCAGGAGGCTGAATATATTATATACACATTTTTACGTCCCTCTCTGCAAACAGGATTGGATTTAGCTTCTGAATCTAGACGTGTTTGCAGAGAGATTGCAGATAATCGCTATTTCTCATCTTTTCTGCATGTCTGCATACAAATCGTCCAGATGCAGGCGCTTAGTCCGATCCGCTTTGCTAGTGGTACCTCCCCCCTGGAACCGATTTCCAGCAGGTATTGCATCAAGAAAAAAGAAGAAAAAAAGGAAGGTTTTTTTTTTTTTTTTTTTTTTTTTTTTTTTTTTTTTTTCATCATCGAAGAGACCTTAATGTTGTCTGTCTTCTTGTGATGCTGTTGTGATCATTGCTTTTGTCGTTTCTGCTACTACC
The DNA here is from genome assembly GCA_003427395.1 of Chara braunii. NCBI lineage: Eukaryota > Viridiplantae > Streptophyta > Charophyceae > Charales > Characeae > Chara > Chara braunii. The sequence goes on along the minus strand of BFEA01000111.1, from coordinate 811,571 downwards.
GCCTTCCACCCGCAAAGAATGCACGTCTGTCATTATTGCTGTTTCTAGACTGAAAATTGCCCCAAATACATTTGTAATTACCGTGGGTTGTATTCAGGGGAGTACGGTAGTCCGGTGGCCATACGAATGCCGATCAAGAGAGCTCATGCTGCCCGTGCCAGACTCGAATTTTTCTTCTTTTACTTTTATTTTCCCTTTCTGCCTTGCATTTTTTAATACATTGGAAACACAAATTAATGGAAAAAAAATATATATTACGTTGGCATTTGAAAAATTTTCATGTGCAGAAAAAGGGATATCCAGCGCAAGTAGTTAAGTGAGCCCCTATCTTTTCTTTTTCTTCTTTTTTTTTTTTTTTTTTTTTCCCCCCCTTCTCTCTGCGTTTTTCTTTTTTTCGAAAGGGCGATTTCAAAAGGG